>QANT01008687.1:63297-83080 GCA_003254885.1 Purshia tridentata
TTTTTTTTTTTTTTTTTTTTCCTTTTTCATGTTTGCAAACAATTTTGTGGAATCCAAGTTTTACTCTGATGATGAATGTTTAATCTCCTTGGATTTCAACTTAATATGATATGACATTTGAAGTTAAAATTTAGGTACTTAAGCAAACCATTAGCTGTATAATTTGAAGAAAAGTTTAGTCACAGCTGGATCTGAAACACAAATGGACAGAAGAGTTTGCTGTCAAATACTGGAAGGCAGTCCTTTATGGGCCCTTTGTTAACCCAGAAAAATAAATATGCTCTCAGTGCCTTATATAAGGCATTTGTTGTGAAAATGCCACTAATTTGGTGAATTTGCTCTGAAATTGATGGAAGATTTGTGCTCATAAACGGACCAGAAAGAAAATCATTTCATTGCACCCATTTTCATGGTAGCTAAATAGGAGGCATATATATTGTAACAGTGTTTGAATTCAGTATATCAAGGAATTCAGGTTTTTGAACAAGTGCTCGACTCAAAGGGGACCAACGTTGATACACAATGATTAAAGGTTGATGTTAATACTATCAGCCATGCTGACAGTATTGATGGACTATCATGCCAGTTGGTTTCTAATTGCTTGACAAACCCTCATTGCACCCTTCTCTCTTTGACATGTTATTTTTCAAGCATCCAGGGATATAAAGGATTACACAAATTTGGCAGAAAATGCTGCAACAATATATTTGTGCCACTGGATGTAAAAGATATGGATCTGCATATCATCTGTTATGTTTCTTTACATTTTTCAACATTTAGTAATTTCTTTTTACCCTTCCACTTTGTCACTATAAATTGCCTCAGTAGTATTCTTCTTCTCTTAATATATAAAATTTAATTCTGATTGGTAGGTGGTACAAAATGTGTCTTCTGTAACAATGGTAAAATGAAGATGGAGACAGGCATGGTTGATTGTAAGGTGTGCAAGGGCGCAGGTAATAGTTTCTGATCACGCTACTACTGCTTCTGAAGGACCATCTTGTATGTCTCTAGTGGTACTACCAAAGAAGTAAATTAATCATGCAGATAGATATTTAATTCACCCCTAGTCACACTACTACTTCAAAATGATCATATCAGAAGTGTAATACTACTGCTACTACTCTACTATTTGCATGCATTATGTTTACTTAATCCTGAACTCTGAGGGTCCATTTGGAAGCGTGACTTCAACCTAGAGATTATATAATTGAATATTTGATTGGATTATTATCTGTACATAGATATTTATATTGCATTAGAAGAAAAAGAAGAAATGAATGGATTTCAAATGATCCAATGGTGTATAGTAATGTCAAATACAAAATGTTATGTTATGTTATGTCTAATTATTTCAAATACCTTGTATCTGGAGTTTTTAATTAATTTAGTCTTGTTGTCAAATCCCAATCTTTTCTTTTTTTAATCATTCCATCCAAATGAATTCCAATTTCATGGCCTCAAGGATTTATCAATTCCGAAGTTGTTCAATATTTGCTTTATATGATTCAATCTCTCCTTTTGTCTCATATTAATTATATCTTTGTAGGATTGGTATTCTGCAAGAAATGTGGAGGTTCTGGATATTCTCGACGACTGTGAACTGGTTTTAGAATATTAATTTGATCCCTCTATTCTCAATCTGAAAATGAAATTTTCATAGCTTTAATTCTTTTTTACCAGATGCATCCTTTTTATTTCCTTCAAGTTCCCACCCACCCCTCCCCTCCCCTCCCCTCCATTTTCTTGTATATATTTTTGTTTCTTATTAGTTAGAAACCATTTCATCTCATGGTGTGCTTATATTGTTGCCACCTTCCTTAACAAGGAAAACTATTTAAAACAAACGAACACACACACATAGACATCAATATTATCAGTAACTAGAGGCCCGTTTGGAGAAGAGAGATGTGAGATGTGAAGGAGAAAGAAGGAAGAACACATACAATGTCCTTTAAATGGGATCCAAATTATGGCAGTGATTTCTGTTTTTCTTATTTTAGGTGTTCCTCAACCAAAAGATGATGTGTGCTTAATTCATCCTGGATTGCATACTGCGGACAATGTTATTTCGACTTACAATCTATCCATTTCTGACTGGGCCGAGCATGGTAACCCGAATGGGCCATCTTAAACGGGCCCGACTAGGCCAGTTGTACAGACATCAACTAGGATACGGTGCCAAGTTCAAAACCTTATCTCCAAATAAATAAATACAAAAAAATTGCATAAGGATTATTAATTTTCTTAAAATCCATTAACAATTATTATATGTAATAATTAGAGATGGGGTCGGGTCAGGACGGGTCGATAATGCCGATAATTCTATCCAATTTGATTAACTGACTTTATTATATTTCATAACCAACAACCAATTCACTCATTGTAGGTCGGTTGTCGATAATACCGATATAGATGGTAAAAATAAGTTGATAATTGATTAATTTTATAACTAACATCTGAACTCACATTGATAGGTCTGTTGGTATTATCGGCCCGACTTAATGGGTCAGATATTAATTGAATTATCGGCTAAAACCAATTTATTCCCACCCCTAGTAATAATGATGAAATAGCCGTACTGTGACAAAAACAAAGGACAAACCTCTAAACCTGTTCGTATATAAAACCAAACTCCTTGGCTCCTTGCTGACTAATGGCTATAGAAAAGTACAAAAACATCATGCAAAAATGTTCACCAACTCCATTAGGACCATTACTATTTCCTCCTACTTCTTCGATCCTTCTCTGCCTTCCCTTTCTCACAATTCTCCATCAACCTCCATAATCCATATCATCACCGTATTAATCAACTCACAATTATCCGAAACTAATTAACATGTCGAACACTGCAACTTTACCCTACGAAGAATGCCGAGGCGTTCTTCGCGTATACAGCGACGGCTCCATCGTCCGCTCGCCCAAACCAAGCTTCGACGTCCCCGTCCACGACGACGGCTCCGTCGTGTGGAAGGACGTCGTTTTCGACCCAACCCACCAGCTCCAGCTCCGCCTCTACAAGCCAGCGGCTCCCTCTCCCTCTTCCTCAATTTCTAATAAGCTCCCAATTTTCTACTACTTCCACGGCGGCGGCTTCTGCATCGGCTCGCGCACGTGGCCCAACTGCCAAAACTACTGCTTTCAGCTCGCTCTGCGGCTCCAAGCCGTTGTCGTCTCTCCCGACTATCGGCTCTCGCCGGAGCACCGGCTTCCGGCTGCTATCGAGGACGGCTTCGCGGCTATGAAGTGGCTCCAGGCTCAAGCCACCACGTCCGAGGTGGAGCGGGATACGTGGCTGACCGACGTGGCTGATTTTGGGAACGTTTTCGTTTCTGGTGACTCCGCTGGCGGGAACATTGCTCATAACTTAGCGGTTCAGCTCGGGCCCGGTTCATTGGAGTTGGCTCCGGTTCGAGTTAGGGGTTATGTGTTTCTAGCACCATTTTTTGGTGGGACGGTTTTGACTAAGTCAGAGGCTGAGGGGCCCAAAGAGGCCTTTCTCAATTGGGAGCTCATTGACAGGTTTCAACTTTCCCTTTTTCTTTTCTTTTTGGATTTTCTTTTTTAGGCTAATTTTGATTATTCTATTCTCACACGTTAATAATCCAAAATGCTCTTGTATTGATTAGAGATACTAAAACTCAAAAGCTTCTAATAATTCATAAATTTTTAATAAACAACTTAAATTCTAAGATCAAATATTTTTAAGAATATCAAGAATCTAGACTCTAATCGCTCATTTTTGAGTGATTGACTCACAATCGTCGATCAATGTGGAGCTGTAATATTTGGCATGCATTGATTAACAATTTATAATCGTTCATACTCACATAGAGTAACGGTATTTGATTTAAATTATCGTTCGTGCGCATATAAATAAGTGACAATTTATTAGGGTCAATGTGTAATATTTCAATGTAATTATGACAAGAAATAATTGAGTTTGTGAATGACAAAAATAATAAAATTGGGCAGGTTTTGGAGGCTATCGATACCGATTGGGGAGAACACTGATCACCCAATTGTGAACCCATTTGGGCCATTTAGCCGCAGCCTTGAACCAGTGGGTCTTGATCCAATCCTAGTGGTGGTTGGGGGAAGTGATCTACTAAAAGACAGAGCTGAAGACTATGCAAATAGGCTCAAAAGTTGGGGAAAGAAGATTGAGTATGTGGAATTTGAAGGAAAGCAACATGGTTTCTTCACTATCCATCCTAATTCAGAAGCTTCAAATCAATTGATGCTAATTATCAAACGATTCATTACTCAAAATTCCACCTAATTAAAACTGCCCTACCTGCTGGGGCATTTTCCTAAAAAGCATGTTATGTTTCATCATATATATTCATATATGTGCTTGTTTTTATTTTTTATTTTTTATTTTAAAGAATATGTGCTTTGTTTTCTATATCTATATATATATATATATATACATATGTCTATTTGTATGAAGTCTATAAAGTGGAAGTGTGAAAAAGCATATGCTTGACAAAAATTATTCTTACTCATTGAAATGGTCAAATTGCATATTTGGACCAGGTTTTGTAAGGGGAAAAATTAAAACATAAACACACAAGAGNAAAAAAAAAAAAAAAAAAAAAAAAAAAAACTCTTAACAATATTTAAAGAAAGACAACAAATGAAGAAGAAGAAAAAAAAACAAGGATCGATCGGCCCCATAAAATTCTCAACTTGATTTTATAATGTGGGTATTTTTAACATAAAAAAGTAACAAGGTTGGCCTTTTTTTTGTGAAGTGGGTCTTTTTAAAACAAAAAAGAAAAAGTTAGGTAAATTATTTGATCAAAGCAAACTTAAAAATGGAATTAATTATTGCATATTAAGGGACAACTAATTAACGGTTGGATTTACTTTAATGAAGTATTAGTTTTACTATGGCGTTAAATTCAATTTTTAAATGTATTGTTCATTTATTGTCCCTCATATTAGGCTAGACTCATTACTCAAATGAGTCAAATATATAAAAATTTCATTTTGTTCATTAGATTCCAGTGGATGATTGTAAGAAGGCCTTGAATTTAATTGGACGATCCCTATAGAAAAGGCATAGGAACTAGGAAACACAAATAAAATAAAAAATAAAAAATAAAAAATAAAATCCTTTGGTTGATAGGAATTAATTAAAGTCTATGGCCTCATAAGAAGGCCTTGAATTATACTGAATGATACCTATAGAAACTAGGAAGAAGCAAAAAAAAAAAAAAAAACNAAAAAAAAAAAAAAAAAAAAAAAAAGCTCCTTTGTTGATTTTAAGCAAGGTCTTGATCGAATTAAATTGGATGATTCAAAAAAAAAAAAAAAAAGCTCCTTTGTTGATTTGAAGCAAGGTCTTGATCGAATTAAATTGGATGATTCCTATAGAAACTAGGAAGAAGAAAAAAAAAACTCCTTTGTTTGATAGGAATTAATTAAAGTCTCTCCAACTATATAATCCTATTGTACTAACACTAGAGCAAAATATATCAAACCATTACTGTTGTTGAAATCCATATAAGATTTGTTTCTCCATCTTTTGATATCATACACATTCATCAATATGTCTCTTCCTCCTGAACCGTCACCTACTTCTCTTTTCTACGGTTCGATTTTTATTTACGGTATAAGCCTGTTGGTAGTCTTGATTATCGTGTTGTTCGCAACCATCTTCAAGACTTTTCTTTCTCTTCCTCCTTATAATCCCCAAAATTACGACCTCGAAGCACAAACAAATGCTGCAGCGGCAGAAAAAAGAGAAAGATTAAGAGCTGATCATAGGAGGGTGTTCATGTATGGAGCAGAAAGCTGCAGTCTTAGTGAGTGTGTGATTTGCATGGAGGAGTTTAGAGATGGAGTTTTGTGTGGGTTGCTTTTGAAGTGTAATCATACGTTTCATAGAGAATGCATTGATGAATGGCTAAGCCGGGGTACACAGTACTCTTGTCCCCTTTGTCGTGCTCCTGTTTCATAGAAGCTAGCTACCTAGCTAGGGTTTAGTTTCAGTCATATATATATATATATGTATGAAAAATGCTTGGGTCCTCAAGCTTGAGGACCAACCTTGTCCTTAAGCCCGCTAAAAATTATAATTCTGCCGTGCCGGTTCAAAATCGGAACCGTTCAATTTTTAGATTACCTAATAAAGATCACCTCTACAAAAAATCAACTCAATCGAAAATTGTTTAATTGTACAATTGTTAACGAATAAATATAAGGTCATAGTTAAAAGACCAAACCATGTATTTATTGGTTAACAGTTATACAATCAAATGATTTCCGATTGAGTTGATTTTTCCCAGAAATAATCTTTATTAGGTGATCTAAAAATTGAACGGTTTTGATCTTGAGCTGGCATGACGGAATTATAATTTTTAGCGGGCTTGAGGATAAGGTTGGTCCTCAAGCTTGAGGACCCAAGCATTGTCCTATATGTATGTATGTATGTTTCAAGGGCAATTTATCTCCATGTTTCCCAACTTAAGATGTAGAATGGATGCGACTGAGATTTAAAGAATGTATGTACTAAGCCGAATTTTTGTACTGCTTCCATAAATATGTGATCTCTCCAAATTCAGAAAAAATGGAAATATATTTACAGCCCAAGTTGAATGAACCACATAAATCTCTAGTGTTCTTAATTCTCTGTTTTTTAATTATGTCTACAATCCATTTTTTTACATTGATGTACAATTTTTTGCATTGACAAAAATCAATGACTATTTAGTTTAGAAGTACAAAGTTGCTCATATACGGAAGGAGATTCTAAGAGACGATTAATATATAAACATATTAATTTATATATCAGGCACATCAATGAATTGTAAAAATTTTTTGCTTTCTTTATGAGATTTTCGACCCCAAAACTAATTATCCCTCGTTTGCTTAGTATGCAAACTAAAAAAATTAATATGTTGTCAACAATTCGATCAAGAAAAAATTTCAATTTTATATTTTGTATTTAATCCAAATTTTTATACAAATAATACAATAGAAATATCAATAATCAAACAGCCAAAAGAAGAAACAATTTAGAAGGACAAAAGGAAAATGCTTTTGACGAGCGTATTTCTCACGAATTATAACCGCGCGTAGATCCCACACCTTTAAAAAAAAAAGGCGGCACCCCAAAAATTTTCAAATCCAGCATCCAAACGGTCCGATACTTTAAACTGAAATCATCCCAACCGTTCATTCAAACCACTGTTCACCGTCCGATCACACAATTCCCCTTCCCTCACTCTCTCCCAAATTCAAATTCACTCTACACCTCTCTCCCGTCTTTGCATCTGCCCCAAATCACTCACTCACTCTCACAGAGTCACAGAGCTCGTTCCCGAAAATGGCTTTCATATCGAACACCGCGAGCGCGATCAAGAGCCGGTTCGGGTTCCACGACCACCACTCCTCCGACTCGGTTCGGAACACTCCGGATCCTCTCAAATCCGCGGCCAAAGAGAACTTCTCGGCCGCTCGGAGCATCCGCGACTGGGATGAAGATGACGACGACGTCGGAAATGTCAGTACCAGTACGGCGTCGTCTAGCCACAGCTTCGAGTTTCGTGAAGACCCCTCCTTCTGGAAAGACCACAACGTGCAGGTAATGAATTAAAGTGCTTTTGGTGTTTTCCGAAAGTGCTTTTGTTGCTTTTCAAATTCAGATTAATTTGCTTCTGTTGCTAAAGTCTCCAAGTTGTCAGATGATGTTGAATTTTATATAGTTTAGAAGTTGCTCCGTTTGGTTAGGTCTTCCAATTTTTTATTTTAAGTTGAGGTAGTTGGAGTGAATTTTTTGTGTTTTCTGTGAAAATTATGCTTAGGTTATCATTCGGATTCGGCCACTTAGTAGCGCCGAAATATCGATGCAAGGTCATGGTAAATGCGTCCGTCAAGAGAGCTGTCAGGCGGTGACTTGGACCGGGCACCCCGAGTCCCGATTCACCTTTGACATTGTTGCAGATGAGAATGTTACCCAGGTGAGTTTTATATTTGTTTATGTATATTTTGAACTTTTTTTTTCTTTCTTTGATTTGGGAGCATGGTACTCATTTGAGCTTTGTCACATACAGGAGCAACTATTCAAAGTGGCTGGATTGCCGATGGTGGACAACTGCATTGGAGGATACAACAGTTGCATGTTTGCTTATGGCCAAGTGAGTCTCCAACAACAACTTATTTTTTAAAAATTTGAATGTCTTTGATGGTAGATTCAATA
The DNA here is from genome assembly GCA_003254885.1 of Purshia tridentata. NCBI lineage: Eukaryota > Viridiplantae > Streptophyta > Magnoliopsida > Rosales > Rosaceae > Purshia > Purshia tridentata. The sequence goes on from QANT01008687.1 coordinate 71,507, forward strand.
TTTTGAGATTTGAGTTGGGCACGCAAATGTAAGAATAGCTTGATTTGCTTTTGGTTGCTCACATATGACTTGATTTTTTCGGTGCAGACTGGAAGTGGAAAAACCCACACAATGCTTGGAGATATTGAGGGTGGCACTAAAAGACACAGTGTCAATTGTGGGATGACACCTAGAGTCTTCGAATATCTATTCACAAGAATTCAAAAGGTGTGTAACCTCTTCCTCCGGTATTATGAAAATTACTCTACCTGAAACCATTCCTTGTATGATCATTTGACTCAAGAGGTATTCATGGTCTTTAGAGATTGAATGATCATAATTATAGTAGAACCCAGGGTATTTTTATAGCGTAGGTTTTGATAATGTACAACTTTATTATGTACTTTGGAGGCAATATTTGTTTTCAGAAGCATTTTCTGCTTAATGCTTCTTCGGACCTTCTGGTTCACCGGACAAACCTTCAGATTATTTTATTAGTTCATGTTTCACCTTTGAGATTAATATTAGTCTCCGTATCAGTGATACATCAAATTAGTCTTAGTTCCAAGCAATTAAATCACCGGATCCACTGTACTAAAAAAAACAGTCATCTTCTTGACAGTCTGAGATAATTCTAATTATTAGGTTGGCTATAGTTCTATATTCAAAGCTGAATCTGAATGTCAATTGTGGATAGATTTTGTACATGTTTAATATTGCTTGCAAGCTACTGATGCAACCTTTATTGGTTTAATTGTGGCATTTCAGGAAAAAGAGGCTGGTAGAGATGAAAAATTGAAGTATATATGTAAATGTTCATTTTTAGAAATATACAATGAACAGATTCTAGATCTTTTGGACCCTTCATCCAACAACTTGCAGGTAAGGATCACTTACTATTGAGAGTTTTATTTATAATATTTTTCATTTTAGTTCTGATCACCCAGGTACACCAACCAAAATTGATTTGAATATCGCTGTGTTCTCAAAGATGAAAGAGCTCTTTATATTTTAAAGATTTTATTTTCTGCTTCTGCACGATTATTAAAAATATAATACAACTTTGATATATACCTATCAGAAGTTTAGCTTACTCATACATATTTTGGACTGATCCTTTTTTATTTATTTACCTTTTTTTGCTTTCTTACGACTGCTGTGAATATTGTGCATATATTACAGATAAGAGAAGACATAAAGAAAGGTGTTTATGTGGAAAATCTCAAGGAGGTTGAAGTTACAAGTGCTCGAGATGTTATCCAACAACTTATTCAAGTATATAAGACCTCTGCTCATATGCTTCTTATCACCAACTTTAAATGCTTGTCATGCCCCCTCTAGTTGTGGCTTAATCAAAGCCTTGTATATTTTTGTTACTTAAGTTCAGCCTTAGTTGATTGTAATTACCATTGAATCAAGGCTAAACCGAAGTAACAAAATATAAATAAGGCTCTGATTAAGGCACAAATAAAGGTTGTAATCATTATGTGAATCTTAAAGGTTGTATTTCAAATGATAGAAAGTCTGTTTTTATCTCATGCCGACTTTGTGGGCAGTTATTTTTCTCGTTGAAGTTTATTTCAAATTGCTTAACTATATAAAGATTTTGCATTTCTTAGCAAACTTTATTATGTCGCAGGGATCAGCTAATAGAAAGGTAGCAGCAACTAATATGAATCGTGCTAGCAGTCGTTCTCATAGTGTATTTACATGCATCATAGAAAGTAAAGTGAGTAAATTTTTATTTTTATTTTTTAAATTTCCGGAAAAATTTGTAACAAATCTTGTTTTATCTTCTTTCCTTTTCCAACTGTTTGTAAATTTCAAATTCTAACTGATCATTTGTTATCAGCGGGAATGCCAAGGAGTAACTCACCACCGATTTGCTCGGCTTAATCTTGTTGACTTAGCAGGATCTGAAAGGTAAAGTGATGTAAAGAAAAACATGTGGATTTTCAATTTTATTTACAAGAGAAGGGATTGGTAGAAAATTGAAGGAAGATTAGTGGTTTTTCAATCTCCCTCTATATATTTAGTAGTACAAGGGAAAGGAAGAGGAATTTTGGTAAAATATGGGGCTAAAAAATTTTCTGCTGTAAAAGACTAGTTTCTGTTAAGTGCTTGCACTTTCTGAGAGAGATGAAGATTGGGTCTCAGGGAGGGGAAGTATGCTTCACCATTTCTATGGATTGCTCCTATATCCATAAATAGGAAATATTTCATCTTTATGTTATTTTTCTCCGCTCTCTCAATGAATTCAGTTTGTATTTTATTAATTTTGTCTATGTGTTTATGACAGGCAGAAGAGTTCGGGTGCTGAAGGTGAACGTCTAAAGGAAGCTACTAATATTAACAAGTCTCTTTCAACATTGGGGTGTGTTTTCTTTATTATTCATCTTAGGTTTGCTTGGTTAAGGACTGAATTAATTTTTTTAATGATGTTGAAGTTAGAGATTAAATAATCATTCATCTTTTTAAATAGGTTGTTTTTTTATTTCTATACTTGCAGACTTGTGATTATGAATCTTATAAATATGTCCCATGGGAAGTCACTCCATGTTCCATACCGGGATTCAAAGCTTACATTTTTGCTTCAGGTAGTTTGTGATATTATTTGGATGCTTTAAAATTCAGTTACAATAATAAAGTGAAGCATCAGTACATGGATATGAGATGTATAGATCTGGGCCTTGTAAGGTTGAGCTATAGGGAGAGTCCTTTTCAAAAGTTATTTCATATCATTACCATTACAGTTTTTGAAGTAGTTATACATCTATCTGAAAGTGTTCCCACTAAAGCCCTTGTTGCAGGACAGAAATTAAGGCTAATTGTAAGGAGAATCACACTTTTGTTTTTTATTTTTAATATTAAAGGCTTGAGTCAAGTTGATTTGCTCTATGAAGTATTAACTAAATATCAGGGCCAAGAGTCTCTTGCTAGCTGTGATAACAGTACAAAGTTTTGTTGATTTGGAAAGTCTGAATTTCCTGTGTAATCCTAAGAGTGTGTTATAACGTATATGAAAACTCTGTTGTGTTTTCTTTTCAGGATTCTCTAGGAGGGAATTCAAAGACAATTATAATAGCAAATATTAGTCCTTCTGTCGGGTCAGTAAATTTCTTTTTTCTTACGCTTCTTACTTATTTTTGCTTTTTGTTTATTCTCATAGACTTTGTTATGTTTTTGGGATAACTTATGTTTCACAGTTCCTAGAGGTCACTGAGTTTTAAGTTATCTTGTTTTATGTTCTAATTTCACCTTATAGAGTGACTACCTGAATTTAGAGTTCATACATATATATATATTTTTTTCTTCCATATATTTTATTCTATACTTCATGACAAGCTCAGTTATGTATCTATTTAACATTTTATGTGGGTTTTTGCAGTTGTTCATTGGAGACACTGAGCACTTTGAAGTTTGCACAACGTGCTAAATTCCTTAAAAACAATGTATAATATTTTTCTTTTCTGTTTTTGCATGCACATTTTAATGTATGGTTTTTGCTGCTTTTTCAGATGAAGAAACTAATATATGATATCTACTTTTAGTATATATTAGATGGAAATAATATTAAACACATGACTCTTTTTTATATTATTTTTTCATTCACTTTAGTTTACACAGATTATTAAAAGTTTTCAATGGACTGAGTTCTTATGAGACTTCAATGGGGCCAATTTTGACCTTTGAACTGTTTTATACAACCTTATTGGTACTAGTAGGACAAAATTCTTATATTAGTTGTTGTGGTATGTTTCTTCAGGCAATTGTGAATGAGGATGCCTCTGGAGATGTCATTGCGATGAGGGTGCAAATTCAACAACTCAAGGTATTATGCTTAATCTTCTGTGTGTGTGGAGTACCACACTGCCAGTATTTTTGTAATGAAGATCATGTATGTTGACTATTGCCTTTTTGCTAGCTTATATTTCTTGGAAGATGTACAGATAGTCATTATAGATTTGATGGTAATTTTATGTTTATGACTTGACAAACACCTTATTAGAAGTCCGACATAAAACTACTGTTCAACATAGTACAATCTCAACGAACTTATATTGAATTCTGCTATCACTGATTATTATATTACTACAGAGGTTACTCTTTGGTGCTTTATAGTAAATGTTGATTTTGAATAAAGTAACCAAAAAATTGATTGTAGGACATCCCAAGGAGACATCACTGGAGGCCAATCTGTCAGCTTCAGATTTTATTAAATAGAATTGTTTTTTAGATTCAGATTAGACAAACTAATTAGTTCCTTTTCTTTATTACATCACACAATAATTGTGGCTGATTTCATGTCCTCTAAACAAGCTAATCTAGATGAGCACTTATGTCTAAACAGTGAACATTTTGTAACTTTCTGGTGATTCACATTCTGTCTTATAATTATCCTTCATTCATTTTAGAAAGAAGTATCTCGCTTACGAGGACAAGTGAGTGGAGGAATTGAAAATCAGGAAAATGATATTTTGGATGTAAGCTTTCCAGGATCTCCTGGATCTTTTAAGTGGAATGGACTTAATGGATCATCTAGTCCACTTGCTTTTGGCAAAAGGACATCTCAGGTATGCACCATTGATTCTTAATTTGGGAGTTGAGAGTATGTCTGTCTAAATTGTTGGTTACTAATTAAATTTATTCAATTTTCAGAAAAAGGACTATGAAGTTGCCCTTGTTGGGGCTTTCAGGAGGGAAAAGGATAAAGACATTGCATTGCAGGCATTGGCTGCCGAAAGCCAGGCAGCTATACGGCTGGTATGTATCAAAAAATTGTCTTTTTTTTGTTATTATAGCACGACTTTGGTATGTCTTACTTTCAGAGTTATGCATATGTTGTAGATTTCCTTGGTTATCACAAAAATATTTTTTCTATTCATCAAGATATATAATTCCAATTCTTTAATAAGTTTTGTTTAGTTTTGCACATTCTAAAATCAATAGTACTTGCTTAAGTTATTAAACGATTTGAAAATTTTCTTGGAAATAAATCATTGTGTTCGGCTTTATTAGGCCAAACAAAGAGAGGATGAAATACAAGGCCTGAAGATGAGGCTACGATTTCGAGAAGCTGGGATAAAAAGATTGGAAGCGGTTGCCTGTGGAAAGATCTCAGCTGAGACGCACTTGCTAAAAGAAAAGGAGGAAAATTTGAAGGAAATTGAGGTCCTACGTGCACAGGTTGATCGTAACCAAGAAGTGACTAGATTTGCCATGGAAAATTTGCGGCTGAAGGAAGAAATCAGAAGGTGTGTATTTGTTCTTATGCCACTCAAATCCTCTTTTATCAGAAGATACTAGTTCTTTCAGTTAGTGAGAATCATACGGTTGAGGAACTAGTCATGAACTCATGATACACTGTTTTTAACGGTCTTGCGGTTGACGTATAAAATCATCAATATGCTTTTTGATTCTACATGCAGAAAACTAAAAGGTTTCAGTTTTAGAAACACTCATTCACTTCCGTCATCCATTTGTCTTTTAAACTATAAATGCTATATTCATTTTTGGGTTTTTATTTCATTAATTTTAATTTTAATTTTTTTCATAATTTAAAGAAAATTTGAGATTTTAGGAGACTTAATATTGCAATTGCTTATTTGCATTTTAAAACACAGGTTGAAATCGTTTTATGAGGAAGGTGAACGAGAGATTATGAATGAACAGATCATGGTGTTACAAAACAAGGTAAAGAACTTGTGTAATTAAAAAATGTTTGACTTTATAACCACTGCTTCTTTTCCTTTTTTATTGGTCTGAAATATAAATGTGTTTCTTGTGACTAACATGCAGTTGCTAGAAGCTCTCGATTGGAAACTTATGCATGAATCAGAGCCCTCCATAGTTCAGGTATTCCATGCATTGTCTTGTATGGTGCAGGTGAATTATTTCAAAGAAAGTTATTTTAACATAATTCTTTGTAATGTTTTTAATACAGAATACAAAACCAGATGTGGTGATGGAACTTCAGCATGATGATAATTTGGTGATCTCCAATCAGGTAAGCTCCAGACTCGCTATTTGTTTCCAACATTTGCCAATCTCTATTGCTTTGTTACCTTGAGTCAGCTGCCTCTTTGCTTTTTTACCTTGCAAATGTTTGATAATTTAATGTCTTTGTCACAACTCACAAGAAATGTTTGGACTAGAAAGTATAGCATGGCGAGCAATGTCTGACATCATATTTTGATTATTACTTAAGTTTAATATCTAATCCTCTTGCATTTGCCACATGATATTTGACGAGCATTAAATTAACTTTCAATTGAGATTTATATTTTTTGTAGAAGTAGCAACGAGTCCTTAGTCTTTAATTTTGGGCTCAGCTTCTTCATTGTTGCTAGCTGCCAGCCCTTTAGTAAAGGCACAATTTACAATTTTACATTTTATTGTAAAGGGGGATAGTAACCTCTTCCTCCAATATTATGAAAATTACTCTACCAGAAACCATTCATTGTATGATCATTTGAATACAAGAGGTATTCATGGTCTTTAGAGATTGAATGATCATAATTATAGTAGAACCCAGGGTATCTTTATAGCGTAGGTTCTGATGATGTAAAGGGGGATAGGTTGTTATCAACTACTACAACATATTGAAACTTCTCGCATTTAAATGTTACTTTAAAGCTGCAAGTGTTCTGTGAGTGGATATTTAGCTTAAACCATATTTATTTTCTCATAATCCTGATGTGTCTTATATAAAAAAGCTTACACCCATCATGTTTTCTGAGCTTTGGGCATGGATTTCAGTGTGATTCAACTTCTTCATCGTTGTTTATTACGAGCCATAAAGGCATAATTTGCAGTTTTATCCTTTATGGGAAACTAAGGACTAGGTTGTTAGCAACAACTATGCCGTACTGAAATCTTTTAGATAAAAAGTGCTGGAGTATTACACTAAAACGGCAAATTTTGTGAGCTTCAAGCATGGACTTAAAGTTTACACCTTGTTTGTACTCTGTTCTGCTTGTTTTTAAGCCTCTGTCCACCTTCATTCCTTTTTTTTTTTTGTCATTACATTTTTTTTTTCTTTTATGTATTGTGCCACAGGAGGAAGCATCACCTTGGCAGTCTTCAATCAAGGAGGAGAATGAATTTCTTCGTATGCAGGTAAAATATGTAAAAAGTCTTCCATTTCAGTTGAACTTTATTTTCCTTGATAGAAGCGGTTTTCCTATTTGATGTTAAATTGTTTGTAACACAGGCCATTCAAAACCAATCCGAAATTGATGCACTCCACAAGGAGCTACAACTCTGCCTTGAAGAGAGAGAGAATTTGCAAAGGTAAAATTCTCAACTCTTCCTGTTTAATGGTTTTGAACTTTATCTTCCCTTTAAAACTCTGAAAGTAATAAAATTGTGAAGTTCAATATAATGTCTCATTACATAAAGTGTAATTCATTTGACTGTCATATATTTCTAGCTCAAGGAGATTGGGATGACTGAGGGTTTCTTTTTTATTTATTTATTAAGGAATAGGGATATCATATTTTGTGAAAATTTTGTTCTTTTGTTCTATTTTTCTTTTCTTTTTTTCTTTAATCTATTGAGATGAGGTTTCTGGATTATTATCAGCATCTCAATATTACTTACCAATTCTGCAGGAGTTTCAATGATTTGATGATAAAACTTGAAGAAGAGAGATCTTCTAGAGTCATGAAAGAAGACATACATCAAGTTGAGCTTCCTTCATCATCAGCTGATGTGCCCATTATCAATTTCAATGATCAAATGGAGCTGAAAACAATGGTTGATGCCATTTCTGCTGCAAGTCAAAGAGAAGCTGAGGCTCATGAGACAGCAATAGTCCTATCTAAAGAGAATGATGAACTGCGGAAGAAACTTAAGGTTCTGATTGAAGATAACAATAAACTCATTGAATTATATGAAGGGGCCACTTCAGAGAGTAACTACAGAAATATTAATAAATCTGAGTGTGTTCACAATGGCACCGAAAGTCACAGTAATGGTGGTTTTATCGAACTGTCCAAAGAAAAGGAGGTTGAGATGAATAAAGTGGTTGAGAGTTTAGAGCATCAACTTATGGAAATGCATGAAGAAAATGACAAACTTTTGGGTTTGTATGAAAGAGCCATGCAGGAGAGGGATGAACTGAAAAGAGTGCTTTCTTCTGGTGGACAGAAAAGAGTTGAAGCTAAAGGAGAATTTGATTCCCCAGAGAAATCTACTTCATGTCAAGGAGCAGTCTCAATGGAGGAATCTGGTTTCTCCGGATTGAATGTGCAAGGTGCACTCAGCCATATATCAGATGAAGTGAAAACGTATACTGAAGAATGTTGCAGCTCAAGATTCAGTGTGCTTGATGGAGTGGGGCCATGTCCTGTTAATACTGAAGTGGATTCAGGAAATGAGGTTGCTGACATGGAAATGGAGACATCATATCACACTACTGCAAAGCCTTCAGAAGATCTAGATTTGGTCAGAAAGAAACTGGAAAGAGCAGATGAACAACTTTTAGATTCTGCCAAAACTGTTACTGTATTTGGTTCCCTTGAGAAAGCAGTATTAGAGGTTGGCAAACTCTCAAGAGAAATTGAAGTAATGGAAGGTGAAATTCAGGTCAAGCAGCAAATTTTTGAATCCTATAAACTACTCTCTATAAAAACAAAAGAAGAAAGGGTTCTAATTGACAAAAAGTTATCAGCTCTCAAATACTCGCTGTCTAGCTTTTCTTCATCAGTAGTTTACTTTGAACAACGAGAAGCTCGGGCAAGAGCAAGGGTAGTTGCTTCTACATCTTTTATGGACCAAAAGAAAGGAGAGTTGCTCCGCAAACAAGCACAGAAGGATGAAATAGCTGCTGCTCAGAAGAAACTACAACAATCCAAAATTGAATTAAAGAACAGTCTTGCATGCTTGAAGTCAAAACTGGAGGAGGAAAATCGAAAACAAGAGAATGAACAGGTTCTCTTTGCGATAGATAATGTTGAGAAGATAGATCCCTCACAGAAAAACTGGCATTTGGGAGGTAAAGCTACTGAGTTACTGAAGTCTGAGGAAGAGAAAACTAAGCTGCAGGCTGAGATGAAGCTATCTCAAGAAAAGCTTGGAGTAATGAGAAGGGAGCTTGAGGATTTGAACAGGAAGTCTGGGAAGGTAGAGAGTGAGATGGAAGCTGTTCAGGAGGAGATACAGAAAGGTTTGAGGTCTGTGGAAGAGTTGGAACTTGCCCTCCAGGGTGTAATTCAGGAGAAGGAGATGCTATTGGAAGTAAGAGATAATGGAAAGACTGAAATTGAAAGTCTGATCCTTGAGTACCAGCAGCATTTTTTTGAAGCCGATCTGAAGGAGGAAGAGACGAAGATTTTGGAGGAGGATTTTCAGATTGAGTTGAGAAAGATGGAAGAGCTGCGTATAGCAAGGGCTCTAGCGGCTGAGAAGACAACTGAGTTGTTGGACACAAAGTCTGATTCATGTTTGTTATCAGAAAAGATGGAGGAAGAGCTACAAAGTGTTAGGAAATATGTTGTGGAGGCAAAGTCATTGCTAGGGGAGGGCAATTCAACTGTCAGTTGAATCCTTGATCAACTGTCACCAACAATTACTGTATTTTCACAAGAGGATGATGAGCCAACAAATTCACATTGTAATTAGAAATCACTCTCTCCTGTTTTGAGCCAACATTATGTACTGCCATACTGCTTCTTTATAATTCAATCATTATTTTTTTTTTCTCCTTTTAAATGAAAAGCATTAGCATAATTAACTAGACCTCTTTGAAGGAAGTTCCCCTGAAGTGCTGCCTCCATTTGTCATGATGCAGCATAAACCGAATTCTATTCCTTTAGTACACTAAATCTTACACTAATAAACTAATAAACCCTGATAACCCCTATAAACCTTATAAAGATTAAAATAAATTAAATATATGTTTGTAGGAGTGGAAAATAAATGAAAAAGGTTGGAACTATGAAAGAAATTGACACCCATTTGGGAGTTTCTAATAAATTTTTAAATTTTTAACACAACATGTTAACACAATTCGAATTCGATAAGAAATTAGAGGGTTTGGACAAACCATTACTTCACAACAACTCATACATAACACATGCACTAACATGAATAATAAACAAGTCATGTAAGTGTTACAACAAGTAAACCACATTTTGACACTATGAAACCGTTTAACTAGTATTATATGAAGAAATGATTAATTTTAATATGTATTGTGTTTTTTTTTATTGTTTTGTTAGTATTGGGATCAAGTGGATCCTTATATTTTGACTAATGCAAAAGTAATAAGTTTGATTTAGAAATAAGGAAAAGACTTAAAAGAAATGGAATCAGAATAAGGAACAACTACTCTAATTTCCTCCATGATAACAGCCTTGGAGGCAATATAATCATGTTGGCCCAAAGAATGAATAGCCTCATGGACATCATGTAGTAACCCTGATTTTTCATGTATCACAAGGAAAATTTATTTTGATTACTACTTATTTTTGTAATTTACTAACCCTAGTGTTAGTTACACAAGTGTTGTAATTGGGACAAACCTAAACTTTGAGGTTGCTCAATTGTAATTACTTGTTTGTGGTAGTGTTTGAACTTGAAAACTTGTTTGTTGACTTCGCTTACTTGTGAATTCAAACCTAGTGCTACATACTTGAGAGTCTGTCACTATATTTTGGATTTTATATATTTTGGTGTTTTTAGTGTGTTACGGTTTTGGTGTTGCTACACTTTTAGTATTTAAATTTTCTAAATACTTTGTGAGCAACTTACTTAATGTCATATCTCGTTTCTAAAGTAGCGGTTAATCAAATTAAGCATGGTGGATCGAACTGCCCATGCACTACTATTTAATTTGGTCACATTTGCTACTTAAAAGTTGGTTTCGAAAATACCTTTGGATTATTGACCACTTGATGACATTGTATGCCAATTAGTAGAGACATGAACACAAGTATATCTATAACACATTTTGTAATTAACAGATAATTATTATGAAATCTTAGAAGAACTTTGTCTGAGATGTAGTCATGATTATGCGTATTTCTAAATATTGTAGCTTCATGGTAGAATGTGTTTTTGTTATATTTTTGTATATTCATGAAATAGAGTAAGGAAAGCTTCTTCATGGTAAAACCACATTAACATGTAAGAGATTTGAACTTTTGAGTAATGTATGCTTTGCTGCTAATAACCTAGCTGCACAACTAAATTGAGGAGCTACTTCATTATTTAGTAATTTTTAGTAATTTTTACATTTATAAAAATTATGCATTATGTATAAGCGCATTTTAGTAATCAAACTGGTTTTGATTCCGACTTTCGCTAGTTAGTAAATACGTTTATGATAATCATTTTTATTTTCATTCTAATTCTTGATAGCTAGTAAATACGTTAATGAAAATGTTTAATTCCAATTACAGTTCATTTCAATTACTACTCATCTCAATTCATTATTATTCCAATTCATTCTATTTATTTTGATACATGCATGATTCTAATTACAAATAAGTAAACATACCCTTAATTAATATAGTAAAGCAAATATCGGCGGGTAAAATTATCATACATAGATGTGGCGCCTTTTGCTCTATTTCGCTGACCCATCTCCTT
>QANT01008688.1:0-15029 GCA_003254885.1 Purshia tridentata
TCCGAATGACCCTTCAAAATTGGATCTATTTCTAAGTATTCCTTTTAAATAATTGGATTGCTTTCTAGCTAAAACTCATTTTTGGTTCCTTTCTCATCAATTCTTTTGGCACTTTCCAGTTTCCCCCAATTGACTTGTTTTAATTTCTAATTTTATATGATTTCCTTCTTCCAGGAAAAAGAAAAGGATAGAATCAGATGGAAAACAAAATTCCCTTTAATGGTTTACTCTACAAGGTGGAACTTCAAAGTGGTACTTATTGGAAGACAAAAGCTTTGATTTTGAAAGACATTAGTAAGTGGCTCATCTAGAAAATTCTGGTTTCTTTCATCACATTTGTTTGAAAAAGTAAAAATAATTTTTCCAAACTTTTTGTCCATTTTAAATAAATAGATTATCAAACCTTTTTTATCTTTAAACTGTAAAAATTTTTAGTTTTAGTGATTAAGAATATTTACATCTACACATAAATATCTAAGTTTGAATCCTATTACCCCAATATTTTTTGAAATTTATTTGTGGAAATTCCAAAATGATAATCTATCATTCTTATTTTAGGGGTGTGTCCTTTGTGTAAACTTTCTATTCAATCACTAGTAGGGCATGCCTCAAATTTGATTATTCATGAGGGCACAACAATACACCACAAAAAACCAACAAAACATGACTTGATTATCCTTAAGGGTGACTGGAGGAGGGACCCAACAAGCCATGCCCTTTTCTGCCACAGAGGCTTTTCTTACACTCCGAATTCTCCTCTTCTTTTTTTTGGGTTAAACACTTCATATTGTCACGCAACTTGCTAACAACTATTGAGTTCTCTTACTTGAAGACAAAACTCAGAGCTCTCATCTACAAGCTAACACAGGCTGGGACATGGTCACATGGCCCATGGGACAAAATTCTGAAATAGAATGTCAGCTCTCCACTTAATGTGATAAAAAACAGGTACTATGTTACCATCCCTAGTACTAGTCCCACTTTTGATTGGACCTCTGCTTGCGGCTATTCAATATTGGGCTGGTTAAATGGACCACGCAATTAGTATGTAACAGTGATAATGCATTTGCCATGTGTTCCTCAAGGCCTTTTCCTTCTCTTTTTCATCTAGTTTTCTTATCAAGATTTCAATAAAGTCCAAACTGATCTTCCCAAGTTGGCTGTAGGCCAACCATTGATTTACTATTAAACAATTGACATTACTATAAAGAAAGAACCAAAGCTCATCTTACATTTACATACCATTCCCTTCACAGTTCATGCACACACATTGAGCACCATGGCACTGACTACATCTGTTTTTGATGAAGGAACCTTCCCCTTTACATGCATTACAGAGGAGACACCATGCTCTTCCTGCTTTGATTCTTCAGCACCTCCAAAGCCTCTGTTCATTGTTACACCAACCTTAAACGGAACTTACCCTGTAATCTTGCTTCTTCCTGGCTTCTACCTCCGCAACTACTTCTACAAAGAGCTACTCCAACACGTAGCCTCTCATGGGTTCATAGCTGTTGCTCCTCAGGTAACTACTTCCATTTTACCTCGTCTATAAATATACTAAATACACTATAATGGGTAATGCTCTTGTATCCGACCGAATTTGTATTACACATTCAAGCAAGTTTCAACTTAATTAATGATTCAGATTCAGGTTAAATTGTCAGACAATTTCGAAATCTAGACCATACATTCAATCAAAACTTGTTTAAATGAATAGTCCAAATTCATTAATTAATAATTGTCAAGCCAGACTGTTTTATAAGAGAACATTTCCGACAATATAATATGGTTGTTGCAGTGCTTGCAGCTCAATATTGGCTAATCTTCAAATTTATTTATCTGACAACAGAATTTGTAAATTGGTTTTTGATTATAGTTATATGGGTATTTGCCTGCAAGCGGACCTGATGAAATAGAGTCAGCAGCAAAAGTCACAAACTGGTTACCAAAAGGCCTCCACTGTCTCCTCCCTGAAAATGTTGCAGCAGACTTAACCAAACTAGCTCTGTCAGGCCACAGCAGAGGTGGGAAAGCAGCATTTGCACTAGTACTTGGACATGCCAAAGCTTCCCTGTCCCTCAACTTTTCAGTGCTCATAAGCATTGACCCTGTGGAAGGTGCTAGCCAAAATTGCAGGACCCAGCCCCATATCCTCACCTACGTCCCTCGTGCTTTCGACCTCAACATCCCGGTCACGGTGATTGGCACCGGGCTTGGACCGGAAAAGAAGAGCGATTGCATCCTGTCACAAACATGTGCTCCAGATGGCTTGAACCACAAGGAGTTTTTCTATGAGTGCAAGCCCCCATGTGCACATTTTGTTGCTAAGGACTATGGTCACATGGACATGTTGGATGATGATCCACCGGGTTTGGTTGGGACAATATCGGGTTGTATATGTAAAAACGGGTCGGGTTCGAGGGACCCAATGAGGAGATCTGTGGGTGGTATTGTTGTGGCGTTTTTGAAGGCTTATTTGAAAGGTGATGATGGGGATTTGGTGGCCATTGTGGGTGATCCTGCTATTGCTCCTGCCAAGCTTGAATCTGTGGAGTATATTAGAGCATAAAATCCTTCTCAAAGCTCAAGGATCTAAGCAGTATGATTATGGATTCTGGAGTAACTTAGAATAATTAGGATCAATAATAAAATCAATGTGCTCGATCATGTTAAACGGGTTGATCTTATGTAATAATAATTGATAAGTTGTTCTTTGAGTGACATTTTTAGCGGTTGAATAATTGATATATAAGTTCTTATTATCATTAAAAGAAAAGCAGATAAATGGATAAGTTGCACAAGGCATATAAGTTGAATATGGCTAAGCACGCAGGCTACTCTGGAATGCTCTGCTACTGCATTTGGAAAGCTCGGACATGCTGAGTTCATTAGATCACAAAACTATGCTCAATCAGGTTCAATGTCTCCCAGACTCCCACATATGATTATGGCTTATGGAGTAATTTAGACTAAATGGTTCAATTATAAATGAATGTGCTCATGTTATTTAACGGTTCCTGATGCATTGATAAAATTTTCTCGAGTGCATTAGACTTAGGACTGCATCAACCACAATTTAATTGGTATTAAACCAGCCAACCCATCCTTTTATATGTCAATGAATCATCTAATTAATGTTTAGGAACTTTTCTCGTATAAACTGTTTAGTTCATGGATCAGCAATCCAAATTTGGTTTGTATGGTACTTTTTAGTTTATAGGAAGGTGTATATTACATGAATTTGTGAGTCCATCAACATATTGTTTCTACTGGGTTCTGCAGTTAAGGCATGTTATCTGATTCATGTTCAGATCAGTTTCAGTAAGATTTAGTTTTTCTTCTGGTGTAGCAGTTATGCTTCATGGTGGGCTACCTCAAGAATGGCATTCATTTGCATGACCACTTTGGGACAAACGATCCCACCAAAAGTCCCTTAAAGAATGAACTTGAAGCTTGATCCCCAATAACCAAGTCTAGGTGTTTTAGCCCTGTAATAATTTAATCTTTAGCCCTGTAATAATTTTGGAAGTATATGTTTTATGAAGGTCTTCTTTCCCAAAGTTGTCATGCAAATGAATGTTCAACATCAGGTTTGCTTTGACATTCTCGAGGTTAGTGAAAGTGAAGTAACAGTCGATTGATTACAACAGTTTGCAGAAACAATTTGTGGGTATAGGTGATGCTAATGGGTCTCTCTGCTACCAAACTCTCAATGACATAGGGATAGAGTTGGAATATCTATCTAGTAAGCAAATCAACTCAATGATTCCTTACTTCAAGACAAAACTCAGAGCCTTCATTTGCAGATTATATGTAAAGAAAAAAAGGAGTGAGCACCACTTGGGACTTGGCCTATGCATGGGACAGGGCAATGTTCTGAAATATCTCTCGGCCTCTAGGATGTTGATTTCTGTGGATCCATTTTTTCTTTGCCTTTACCTTCTGTCATATATCCCTTGCTTGTTTCCTGAAAATATGTCCAATCCCAAAAAAGGACCTGGGATTTAACAGTGTTACTGTATTTTCCATGCATGTGTTCCTCAAGGCCTTCTCCGGCAAAGACAAATTTTGTCAAATTTAATCAAGTAATTGATAGAACGTACAAGAAAAATAAATAAAAAGAGACCATGAAGATTTAGTACTTTTGTTAAAGGAAAAAGAAGTGTAAACCAAGTAAATTTGTGGCAGCATTAAATACTCGAAGTGCAGAAAAAGTCGGTCAAAAATGATCATAATTTAGATGACAATGTGTTGCAGACTTCAGTCCACAGGAAAACCCCAAAATGAAAGGGATGAGAGAATATGGAACAGCTAGCTTAGTTGTTGTGATAGTAAAGAGTAAATTAGGTGTAAAGAAGAAAAAAGGTAAAGACTAAAGTATTTGCCATGTAATTTAACAAGTGTAAAGGGTAGAGATATACAAAACTTGCTTAAGATCCAAGTCTTATAGGCCCCTACTGAACTGGTACTCTTGTTAATTAATTTATGTTTTTCCAAATAAATATGAACACAAGTGTAGATTAGTACTAATTGCCAATTATAGCAGGAAGAGAAGAATTAAATATGGATCCCACAATGTATATGGACAGCCTGGAGAGTGAGAACGTGATCATGAAATATTTGTCCCGAGTCTCCATGAGAAGCCAATGGAAAGAAGTTGTTAAAATCTATCAGAGGTACCCTGATCAGGCTTTCTATGCAAAGATCACGAAATCAGGTGACACAGCACTGCACATAGCAGTGTCTGATGGCCAAGAAGAATATGTTGAACAACTAGTACAACTAGTTCTTTCGGAACAGGAGCTTCAAATTCGGAACGAGCGAGGGAATACCCCTCTTCACATCGCAGCATCAGTGGGGAGTGTGAGAATGTGTGACTGCATTGCCAAAAAGCATCCGTCCTTGGTCGGAGCTCCTAATAAAGAAAATGAGACCCCTCTCTTCATAGCAGCTCTCCATGGCAAAAGCCTGCACTACATCTGTACCCCTCTTGATTGTCATCATAAACGCTACGATTATTGTAGGAGGGAGGACGGCATGACCATCCTTCATTGTGAAATTGCCGGGGAGTACTTTGGTAATTAATTACCTACCTAGCTCTTTCATCACTTAATTATATTCTTAGTTTCGTAATATATAAGTTAACATGTTGACATGTTGTGGTTGACAGATTCGACAATTCAGATAATTGACCTATATACCGATCTTGTTAAATATGTGAATGCGGAAGGGTTCTCCCCTCTCCATCTTCTGGCCAGTAAGCCAGAAGCCTTTGAAAGTGGTAGCTCTCCTGGACCGTTCCACAAATTCATTTCCAAATGTAAGTATTAATGTTGTATTGTATATAGAATCACGATTCAGATTTGTACTTAAGTGTATTATATATCTATATATATCTGTTGACGAACTCAAGGTAGAAGGATCGGATCTCTTTCATCAGCGACGTCAGAAGATAATTGAGGGATATTTCAGATATGAAAAGCATCCAAAATATCCAGATAACTACCAAACATGCATCAACTTCCTTTGGTTTTTCTGGAATATAGTTGGAGTTGGTAAGTGAAATATCGGATCAAGTTTAGTACTCAAACTATACGTACATGCCTATAGTATTTTACAAAGATCACACCAAAATTGAGTTTTTTAAAATAGAAAAATTAATGATTTGGCAATGGTCAAAGGGTTATCACATGATCAAAACATAATGACATGAATTTTAGTGTAGAAATTATGAATTTGAAAAGAATTTTTCTACTCTACTATATATTATATATGCATGCTCTGTATTCAACGTTATACACAAGCTAATATCCTGCAGGTCGCAATACAAACGATCATCAAGATATAGAGAACCCTGTACAACGTAATCATGCTGGGGAAAATCCAGGTGATAAAGAATGCCTAATCTTTCCTTTTTTAATGCTCACAAATGTTACACAAATTAAGTGGTACGAGGCTAGCTTTTGGCTTTCAATTACATTTTAATATGGAGAGAGGAATATCAAGTTGGAACCTCTCCAACATTGAGAAGAATGAAGAAATATACTATTAAACTAATAGTTAATTAGTTTGTTGGTTTTTAATTGATTTTTAAGTACGACCCAATATTCCTTTTTCAAAAATTTTATTAGTAGTCTCAAATTCTCAATTCAATCTTTTAACTTTATGGGCTTTCTTGTAAGTTTTTCGGAACTCCCTTTTGGCATTTGGAAAGGAAATAAAAACAGTAAATTCTTAATAAAATAAATTAATTAAGTAAAGGGAGTTGGTTTACTGCAACACTCTTGTTATAATTTGTTTATTCATGTTACATTAATAAACATGGCATTTTTGAAATTTCAAAAGTTACACACTAAAGTCGAAAATTCTGACTTTGTATAATGGATATAGATATGAATTATCACTTATCATATAATTCATCCAAAAATGAATAGATTATATGTCTAAAATTAAATTTGGTAGAAGAACTTCTGTCGATCGAATTAACTAACAAAATTGTTATTTCCATGTAGGATCTTCCCAATCAATTAATGAATTGGCTCCACCGCTCCATCTATCTAATTACAATACCTGCTTTGACTTTGCCAAGCTTTTACTACCTGCCATGGTTATGGTGACTCTGAGATTATTTGGTATGGCCTATGGCACTATTAACATATATATATATATATACTCAAGAGTGCATGCATGCAGGCATTAATTTATGGATGGATGAATAAGTAATTAATTAATTAATTTTATGCATATGTATGCGAGATACATTTTTGTTTTAATGTTTGAAGGGTACTCTATGGATTATTTTCGAAAGATAAGGCAACGGTACAACTGGTCCATTCAGATCATGAATGAACTTCTAAAATATGCGTCCGCGTACGAGTACGAAGACAGCGGTATGACTACGCTGCAGACTGAAGCACCACCCAGTGAAGAGACATGCCCTTATGAAATTCTTGTTGGCGACGACATTTTCCCCTTTGAAAGCAATGAAATTTACCAACACGACCATAATCATGAGAATGGTAAAGCAAAGATTGCTATATATAATATGCATATACATAATTCTAATTAGTCCAATTTATTACAATTTAGTATGGTCAAGTCCAATAATCAATTAAAATGTACGTACCAACGACCATTGGCAGTTCATCAAAAAAAGAAAACTATTGCGAGGGCTGGAATGGGATAAAATGGCGAATAACAGGGAAACCCCCATATTGATTGCTGCAAAAAATGGTGTGATTGAAATGGTGGATAAGATCCTCGAACTTTTTCCAGTGGCCATCCACGACGTTAATGCAGACAAGAAGAATATAGTGCTACTGGCAGTGGAGAACAGGCAACTCCATGATTATACCGGCGCTTGCTGAAGAGAAATATCCTGAAAAGACAGTGTGTTCAGCCAAGTGGATACTGACGGGAATAATGCATTACATCTTGCAGCAAGTACAAAGGCCTTTAGGCCTTCGGTAATTCTTGGACCTGCCTTGCAAATGCAATGGGAAATCAAATGGTTTGAGGTAATTAAGTCTCAAATTAGGCTTTTTAGACTCGGAGTAATCATATATTTGCAAATTATAATAATGTTAATTACATCCATTATCAGTTGTCACATAAAGTGATCGATCAGTTAAGTGGGTACATTTTGCAGTTTGTGAAAACCTCCATGCCACCAAACTTCTTTGTCCTCTACAATAAGGATGATAAGACTCCAGAGGAGATGTTCACTTATTTGCATACTAGGATACTCAAAGAGGCAAGTGAGTGGCTAAACAACACCTCCCAATCCTGCTCAGTGGTCGCTGGGCTTATTGCCACCGTGGCATTTGCCACCGCTACCGCTGTTCCTGGTGGCGTGAAAGAGGATACAGGCAGACCAACACTGTAAAACGAGCCAGCTTTTGTCGCTTTCGCTATCGCATCATTGGTTGCTCTATGCTTATCAATCACGTCCTTGGTCATATTCGTATCCATCCCCCTGTCTCGGTACCATGAAAACCTGTTTCGGGTATCCCTTCCGAGGAAGCTTATGCTCGGCTTAACATCGCTCTCCTTGTCAATGGTTTCGATGTTGATTGCTTTTTGCACCGGACATTTGCTTATGCTTAAAGATAAGCTCCAACAGTATGAGTATTCGGTTTATACTTAGCCTTCTTGCCGCTAGCTCTTTGTGTTATAGGACACATTCCTCTGTTTTGTAATTTGATATTCGCTACCTTTACTGACTTCCGCTCCAATGCAGAGTCACAAAGCACGTAGCTCTTCCAGGGAAGCTAATTATATGTGATATATGAACAAGCATCTTTCATATATATGTGATATAATATAACACGAAAAAACAAAAGAAAATAAATCATGAACAATTAATTATTACTTTTTTAGGTTACACAACAATTTATACTTCTGTTAATTGGAAAACAAGTGTAAACCAAGTAAATCTGTGGCAGCATTAAATACTTGTAGTGCAGAAAAAGTCATTCCAAAATCAAGCTGACAATGATCACGATTTACTCTTGCTTTTCCAGTCCACAGGAAACCCAAAAATGAAAGGGATGTCAGAGAATATGGAACATCTAGCTTAGTTGTTGTGGTAGTAAAAGAGTTAACAGAGTGTAAAGGGTAGAGAATAGAGATAACTGGGCCAAAAGAAAAGGGTAAAGACTAAAGAGACAATTTGATTGCCATGTGTAAACTAAAGGGTGGAGATATATAGAACTTACTTAAGAATTAAGATCCAAGTCTTATTGGCCCCATCTTATACTTATATTTAAGTATGAAAAGAAGCGTCAGTATTAATTGTCATTTATAGCAGGAAGAGAAGAAATGACTTTGGAGGTGGGAAGGGACTAGGGAGAAAGAGATAAAAAAATGAAAGATTTAATTTAGTATATAAGAAGGGTATTTACGACTTTTCAATTGAAAAAAGGGTTATCCATAAAACTACCAAACATGCATGAATTTCCTTCGGGTGTTCTGGAATATAATTAAGTTGGTATGTGAATTAAGTGATTGAACATCTTACATGTATGTAATGGCCGGCAACTCAAAAGTGGATTTAATTTAGACTTGCATTTCTATATTATATGGAATTATTACCATACTTAATTCAAGCTATCTGAGACTTGGAAATTTGCATGGATATGTATGTTTCACTTTTTTGATGCGTTTTGTCTTTGAGGAACTACAAATTTGGAGACGTTATTTCACATCAATCTACACCAACGGATGAGTTTAAAATTCCACTGAAAAATAACAAATTTTGGCTAAAGAAAAACACTAGAAATGAGTGAGGTTTGAGATTGAAAATTGTGTAGGAAATTAAATGATAGAAATGGAGGTTATAACTTTTAAGCTCCTAGGACTCGCCTGTTACTCTGTTTCACTGAATTTGCAAGTTATATTAGACAGCTTGTACTGTTGCTACTTCTCTTTCTTGACCACTTTATGGGTATAGCAGGTATATATAGTTGCTGCTGATGGGTCTCTCCATCTGTTACCAAACCTTCAATACTAGATGCCTTTCAGAGTTTGAGTTGAGTACAGGGGAACCACGAGACAAAGCTACAAGCAGAAACTAGTCGATAGTTGTTTTCCTTTCTAATAAATAATTACAAAGACTAATACTGATACTCTTACATGCCAATGAAGCATGTTATGTTCAGCAACTTTGTCCGTAAACTGTTTAGTTTATGGATCGGCAACCCAAAATCTGGTTTATGTGGCCAATTTATAGCTTTTAGGATATATACATGAATCTGTAATTCATCAACAGATTGTTTCCACAGGCTTCATAATTACTTATTGAATTTTCATTTATATATTTTTTACTGAAGAGGTATTTAGATTCCACCCCACAATCAAAAATTACATATACACTAGACAATTTGACAAAACCCAAAAACATATGGTGAAATTTAATCAAGTGATTGATAGAACAGGAAAAAAAATAAAAGAAAAGAAAAGTTAGTACTTTTTTTGAAGGGAAAAGAAGTGTAAACCAAGTAGATATGTGGAAAAATCAAATACTGCGCAGAAGGAGTCATTCAAAAATCAAGCTGAAAATGATCATGATTTAGATGGCATGTGTTGCACTCTTGCTTTTCCAGTCCATAGGAAAACCCCAAAATGAAAGGAATGAGAGAATATGGACCGCTACTTAGCTTTTGTGATTGTTAAAGAGTAAACAAGTGTAAAGGGTACAGAATACAGGTAACTGGGCCAAAAGAAAAGGGTAAAGACTAAAGAGAGAATTTGATTGCCCTGTAATTTAACAAGTGTAAAGGGTAGAGATATACAGAACTTACTTAAGATCCAAGTCTTATAAGGCCCATCTTAGAGATATACTGTTTCAGTTTCTTTAAATAAGTATAAGCGCGACGTCAGTACTAATTTTCAGTCTCAGTTATAGCAGGCAGAGAAGAAATGGCTTCCATCACAATGCCTATGAACACCGAGAACATCAACAAAGATTTGTTCAAAATCGCCATGAAAAGCGAATGGGATGAAGTTGTTAAAATCTATAAGTACCCTGAGGCTCGCAAGGCAAAGATCACCAAATCAGGTGACACAGCATTGCATATAGCAGTGTCGGATGGCCAAGAACGTCATGTTGAAGAACTAGTAGAGCTTGTTAGCGAAGAGGAGCTTAAAATTCAGAACGAGCGAGGGAACACTCCTCTTCACTTGGCAGCATCAATGGGGAATGTGAGAATGTGTAAGTGCATTGCCAATAAAAATTCAGAGGTGGTCGGAACTCCAAACAAAGAAAATGAGACCCCTCTATTCTTGGCTGCTCTCCATGGCAGAAAAGATGCCTTCTTGTCCTTGCACTACATCTGTACCCCTAATGATCATCGCAAACGCTATGATTATTGTCGGAGGGAGGACGGCGAGACCATCCTGCATTGTGCAATTGCAGGAGATTACTTTGGTATTCATTAGCACTTTAATCACTTATATTCTTCTGTAATATATAAAATAAATCAATTAACAATTTGTACATTTTGTGGTTGACAGATTTGGCATTTCAGATCATTAACCTGTATGAAGGTCTTGTGAATTATGTGAATGAGGAAGGGCTTTCCCCTCTTCATCTTCTGGCGAGTAAGTCTTCTGCCTTCAAAAGTGGTAGCCACCTTGCAAGATGCAAAAAAATCATTTACCACTGTAAGTAAGAAAAAGAGTAATGTTAAGATGTACCATATTTATTACAATCGAGTTTAGTTTTGTATTGAAGCTAGCATGGTTATTTGGAAGGCATATATGTTGATGAGCTCAAGAAGGAAGTACCAGATCACTTTCATAAGCGGATAAATGAGAGATTCCGCGATGAAAAGAATCCCAAATATCCAGAAAACTACAAAACCTGCATCAATTTCCTCCGGGTTTTCTGGAATATGTGGAAAGTTGGTATGTGATCATTTAAATGATATATAGTCTGATAGAACATCTTGCATGTAATGGCAACTCAAGACTGGCTTTTAATTTAGGCTTGCATTTTTTTAAGGCTCTATCACACTGATATCATATATATGCACATGCTCTATGTACTATTTGCAATTTGCAGTTACCAGTAACCAAACGGATTGGGAAAAAGCACAAAAATCAAATGATGCAGAGAACCCTGAAGAAGCTAAGAATCATCCAGCTGCTCCCGAACTTTACAACGCATGCTTCGAGTTTGTCAAGCTCTTATCAAAGGCAATGCTGATTGTACTTGGACTAGGTAAAGCACTTTTTTCTTTTATCCTAACATCGATCTTTGCTGGAGAGTTATGCATATTGTGAATCTCAACCATTAACTAGCTATGTCAATTTTTGCTTAAACAGTGATCCAAATTCATAGTCTGACAAGAGATCATATTTATGTTACCTATATATATATATTTTTAATCTCATTATGCATATCTTTTTGAGATGGATCTACTACACATATCCTTTGCCTTGAATGTTTGAATTAGGTTCTAGGGAGATACAAAGGATAAGGGACAAGAAAGAAAAGCACAAGTGGTCTGTTCAGATCATGAATGAACTACTAAAACATACTAAAATGTACCTGTACGAGTACGAAGACAGTGGTATGAATCCGCTGCGGGCTACAGAATCATCCCACAAAGACAGTGATGAGACAAGCCCTTATGAATTTGTTGGTGGTGAACATCCAGATTCCTCATTAACTTCCCAACCAGCTGGCCATAATAACGATGTTAAAGAAAAAACTCCATCAGGTACGTAATTGAGTATATGTACGTAATCCGGCCTGTAATTGATAATTATTTAAAATATTGTACGTATACCTAGGACTTTTTCCAAAAGCAACAAAGAAGAAAACCCCTGAAGGAAAGATGATGGAAACCCCCATATTGATTGCTGCAAAATATGGTGTGACTGAAATGGTGGAGAAGATCCTCGAACTTTTTCCGGTGGCCCTCCATGACCTTAATGCAGAGAAGAAGAATATAGTGCTACTGGCTGTAGAGCACAGGCAACCCCATGTGTACCAGCTCTTGCTAAAGAGAAATTACCTGAAAGACGTGTTCAGAAAAGTGGATAGTAATGGGAATAGTGCCATGCATCTCGCAGCAAATTTAGGAGGCTCTAATCCAGCTTGGTCAATTCCTGGGGCTGCCTTGCAGATGCAATGGGAAATCAAATGGTATGAGGTAAGGATTCATATATCTATATATATATGGTTGATCTTCATTGAGGATATTATGTTAAAATATGTTATATATGCGCGCGCATGCAGTTTGTAAAAACCTCCATGCCACTGCACTTCTTTGTCCGCTACAACAAGAATTGCGAGACGGCAAAGGAAATTTTCACCAAAACCCACAAGGATATCGTAAAAGACGGAGGCAAATGGCTCTCCAACACGTCCCAGTCCTGCTCCGTCGTGGCGGCGCTGATAGCCACCGTCGCCTTTGCCACCGCCACCACTGTTCCCGGCGGCATCAGCGAGCAAAGCGGCAAACCAACCCTCGAAAACCAGCCAGCTTTCGACCTTTTCGGCATCGCATCATTAGTTGCTCTCTGTTTTTCTGTGACGGCCATGGTCATGTTCCTGTCCATCCTCACGTCTCGGTACCAAGAGAAGGATTTTGGGAAAGGCCTCCCGAGGAAGCTTCTGGTGGGCTTGACGTCGCTGTTCGTTTCCATATCTTCGATGTTGATTTCTTTTTGCGCCGGACATTTTTTCGTGCTCAAAGATAAGCTCAAATACGCGGCGTTTCCGGTTTATGCCATAACGTGCTTGCCTGTATCGTTTTTTGCAATAGCGCAATTTCCTCTCTATGTTGATCTCATATGGGCTACTTTTAAGAAGGTGCCCCAAAGGAGTTTCAAGGTAGTTCCTCATTAATTAATTATGTATATGTACTTTTGCATGTATGCATGTTTTGCTCTTTATAATTGTGTGGGTTTTGTGTATTCTATTTATGTCCACGCTAGTTAGCTATTATCTTGCTTTCACATTATTAGATCAATATGTAGTTAATCATTATCTGTAATTGAACAATTTGAGAGTTACATGCATGACCATGATGGCGGTGATGATAATTCATCAATAATAATATAATATGGAAAGGTTATTGGACTATTAGTATAAATTGAAAATTTACACCAAAGAACATGGTTACTGGATCAACAACGTGTCTGAGGACCCTTATTTAGCCCATTTTTATGCAATGGGCTTGTCAATGACCAAAGAATGGGATGGGCTAAGGTTTGTTCTTTGTGTGTTCTTTTTGCCCCGATTTTACATCATGATGATATCAAAAACAACAAACGAAAAAAATATATATTATTAGAAAATAATTGATTGGCCACAACTTGTTCAAAGCAAAGCAAGCTACCCGTTATATAAACGTATCTAAAATGTTATTGGGGTCCTAGTCTTCTTCCCATGATGATAAACGCACCATATATGACACTTTACATTTGTCTAATTTTCCAACTATTAAATGATAGTGTATAAAATAGCTCCTGGATTTCTTGGGTCTTTATATTAACTTATAAGATACATGAAAAATTTAGTGGTTAATTATTATTTTATGGGATGATGTGTAGTTTAAGTAGTAATTAACTTATAAGATACGAAAAAACTAAAAATAAATGTGTGTTTGCAAAACAATGAAAATTAAGGCTTTGAGTTCATTGTTTTTTATTTTATGTTTTGAAAATACCAATTTGTTGGAGGCTGCATCTGAATTCAAATTGGGTTCATATTATTCATGTCTAAAGTTGGGAGGGTAACGTCAAGTTTCCAACTCCCAATCTCATTCTCATTGTCCCATAGGGCCACAACACAACAAAACAGGATGAAAGGCTGTTTTGTCGTTAAAACTTAAATCAAGGGAACGAATGTTAGGGTCAATTTGGTCATTTTGCTATTTATTTTTCCGAGAATTCAAAGGCGAAAACATCGCATTTGCTGATTGCTAGAACAGCATGTGCTGACAGAGCTGTTGATCTTCACACTTTCTCAGGGGAAGAGACAATCTTACATATGAACACTCGTACCGTAAATTATTGTCATATAAAATTGGGATATATTTCAAATCAACAGTCACGTCAAATTTGGAAAGTTACAAACACATTCCCTTACCTTTAAACAAAAAAATTCAAACAAAATTTAAAAGAATTCTCTCATACTTACATTTTTTAAGTACATGTGTATACATCAACATTATTCAACAAATATTACGTGGTTTATGTATTATAAATATGTGTCTTTGGTATGACTGATGTACACAAGAATATTTCCTCCAATTCATAGTTTATACTCACCATACTATAATTCTAATAAATTCGAGAAGGACCCATTCTGAAAATTGGAAAGTGAATTTTCTTTTTCGGGCACAAAAAAAAAACTGAAATTATTGATGTAATGTAAACAAGGAGTTAAATTTCGGTTTTGTGGAAATTTTNAAACTGAAATTATTGATGTAATGTAAACAAGGAGTTAAATTTCGGTTTTGTGGAAATTTTCGATGGAAATTTCGACGGAAATTTCGAAAAATTTTAAATTT
>QANT01008692.1:0-31811 GCA_003254885.1 Purshia tridentata
AAGGTTTCGGAGTATCAATGGTTTTATTTGAGGATAGTAGAAGGATTAATTGAGGTTTAAATTGGTTCTGAAGGGATATCTAGGATTCTAAGACTATTGGAGAATCTAGTGGGATTCTAAGTTAGTACCTTGTGGTATAAATCGAGGTGATTTCCAGTTTAGAAGTTAAGTTGAGGATATTTTGAGAATTAAGGATCACAGTGGATTTGATCGGTTTAGTGGATTGATGATCAGTTTAAGGATTACGATTTATGATGCGTGGTTTGATTGGATTGGAGGCTTAAGCTGGTTTGTGACTAATTATTTTAATTGAGTTTATTTTGAGGTTGACAGTTAGATTTCACTCACACGAGCTCTAGTGAGCTCACCGGGTTTGTGTGTAAACCCGGTGCACCTGTGGTTGGGTGCAGGGTTTGATTTTGCAGGTGAGCAAGCTGAGAAGGCAGTGGAGAGAAGACGAGGCAGCGGGACCAGCAGCAGTTTCAGAAAAACTTATTTTACGGTTTTATTTTCGTATAAAGGGTTTTACAGCTTGATTTTATAAATGTGTTTTGAAATTTACAGTTATTTTCAGTAAACTATTTATTATTCATGGCTCACAGTTTCAGTAAAAAAGGGCCCACAGGGAACAATTATCAGTTTTCAGCAGTCTAGGCACGTGCCCGAGGGTCGGGGCGTGTCACCACGGTTAGCATCCAATAAATTTCACTATACTTAAGAATGAATTACAATGATCACATGAATTCTCTCTCCCTTTAAGTCTTAATCTATCTCTCATACTTTGGCCAACTTTCTTGATGTTAATCTTAAGGTTTTTTGAGTCTAAAAAACCTATTTATACCTCATAAGTTCTCGAATACACTTAAGAATGAACTAGGAATCATAAAACTCTCAAAAACTAGGCGAAACTCATAATATCCACGAGTAGTACCCGTCCTCTAGCCATGGGATCGGTCCTAGAGCAAGCATGACATTCCTCAGGACACATAGAACCAGTCCTCTAGAAGCTTCATCATGAGAAACACACAAAACACCCGTGTAGGACCTGTCATCTAGCCATGGGACCTGTCCTTTAGCCATGGAACCAGTCCTCTGGGACATCTTTATGTTTTTTCCTCCTTAATTGACGCTCCACCTTCCACGAACCTCTTCCAACCTTCATCCAAACGTTCAAGAACACTTCCAAGGACTCCTAACCCTTTCAAACGAGCCAAAAACACAACAATAGTAACCTCTATCATTTTCCCACCAACACTTGTGAATTAGCTTGATAGTACTCTGGGGCCAGACAGCCTTGTGCTCCTTTGCTTCATCTGTTCTTGTACCTTGAATGATTATTGTCATTGCCCACACTCTTCAACCCTTGAGTCATGCTTCACCAGCCCAAATCTATGTCAATAATATAAGTTTTGTTTATCATCAAAAATATTAAGTCAACAATTCATATTGCTTAGAATCCTTTTCAAAATGATGAGACAATTGAGATTGCTAATAACCCTTTTCAGCATGATCAGGCTAAGCATGTTGAGATTGATATACTTTAATAAAGGAAAAATTGGAGGCTAGTGTTATCAGCTTTCCATTGTTAAATGTGCTTACCAAAGTTGCGGCTAATAGGGTATTTCTTGACTCACTTGTCAAGTTGGACATATTTAATATCTACACACCAACTTGGAAGAGAGTGTTGGCGTGAGTCCTATCTTAGTTAGGAATTTATGAAAACTTGTAATTATGTAATCACTTTATTTACCTTGTAACTTACCGAGTCGTATAAGGTAACTTGTATTCTTGTGTATATACCTCCTTGTATTCTGAATAAAGGAATTAATCAGAAAATTTTCCCTAAAAACTCTTGGGAATTCTCTCTTTACACCATGAATTTGATCAGAATATTCACCCAAAAAGAGGTTGCTGCACTTTCCCAGCTCCATTTCCAAGTAAGATAAAAAGAAAAGAATCAAAACTCCCCTGCTAAACAAATAAAGAAATGTGAAAGAAATAGCACAAAAGTCAAAAGAAATAAAAATAATAAAGAGAAAGAAATAAAAATGGTGTGCAGCTGTAGCAGTGGGCAGATCGGCTTGGGGGTCTTCGTGCCACTGGACAAATTTTATTCAACACATTGTAAAACACCAGGGAGAGCTAAGAAGAGCAAGATTCTACCTGATTCTCATATATTTGTTGTGGTCATTCAACCCAAAACTAGAACTTATACTCCAAATGAGTATTGATTCTTCAGTAGCCTCTTTTCTTGGTAAGCATGATTATTAAAACCTGAAACAGAGAAGTAAAGATGTTTCAATGACACCAAAATTGACAAACATTATTAAAACAAGTATGTTAAGAGCACAATTCAAGCATCAACTAATTGCATCATGTGATCACATGATGCAAGAGACACTGCATTCCTAAATTTTCTTTTTGCTTCACTATCGTTGTCCTTTTTGAAAGTCATTGATATTGCAAACGAAAAAAAAAAAAAAAAAAAACTAATGTTTGAGCTAAAGTTGTTATTGCAATGCATAGTAAGTTAAAACTACGTTTCTACTTAAAGTAGTAATTTAAAGAGGAAGAAAAAAAAATTTAATTATAGACTTTATCGTAAGGAAACTTAAATATACAAATTCCATAACTAAATGAAAGTGAGTGAGGAGAAGAGACAAATCACAAATTACTGATTTGAGATAGAAATTACACTTGATTGTCGGAATATGAGAAATCATTGGCCACACAAGTGCATCTTTCCTTTAATGGGAAAAATTCAAAAATCATCAAAAGTTTTAATTTGGTGAGGTGTTGCATAGCTTCCACAGCAGGTTGATAATTCATACTCTCACATCTTCATATAGCCATGTCTTCAGCAGAGGAAAGGTTCCCTTGCCGGCCACTCTGGTATATCCTCCAATCCACTGATTTTTACAAACAACTTCTAGAGGCCGTGTATACTTGGAATAGTTGGTAGCCCCCAATCTGCAAAGAGTATCACCAACTGCTCAAACTGAGGAACTAATCATGTAAACAACTCAGTTTCTTCAAACAACAGATAGACAATCAAAGAAGGGAGTTGCAAGACAATAACCCAGAAGAGAAAATTGTAGGGGTCACTTTTTATTTTGGAAAAGAATCCAGTGGTGAGATTGAAGCAAATAGCAAATGCTGATTAAAACCTGAGACTGGCATATAGATATCTGTATAAAGAGCATATAATTTGAAGTGTATTAAGCATGCACAGACATTAACATCAATTCATTGATCGATAATATATATCCAATATAATTCTTATTGATACAAAAGGAATATTCTACAATTATTTGAGAAGCCAAAAATTCTCTAGGTTACTTGCAGAGTCTACCACTAAGACAAGATGTGGTGTTGACACGTGAGCCAACTATGCAAATCTGATCAGAATTCAAATCTATGTGCATATGATTCAAAAATTTGTTCATGAAACGAAACTAGTAGGCCACTACCATGAAAACGGTAAGTTCACTAAGTGCCATTGATTAATGAATTTGAACAATAGCACATCTAGGTAATTGCTGATGGAATTTCACATACGTTATAAGATATCTCTGGATTAAAAACTAAAACTATGGTTTATTTTATCTAGTTTAATTGAACAAAAACAAAGCACTCAAGTACTTGGACTGAGTTTGCACCTATTGCACATCACTTGTTCTTCCAATTGATTGATGAGTCACCTTAAAACCTACCAACACAAAATTATGCCAAATTAAGTAATAATAGATGCAATCAACTGGGAACAGATAGAACTGAGGCTAGAGGAGAATACAAAGCATGGTATATCTGGTTACATATAATCTAAGAGGAATATCAGGAGACTGAGATGAGGTAGTCGTTTGAAAAGGTTACAATTAATGTGAAACTGGAAACAATTAGGATGAAGTAATCCTTGCACAACTGGGACAGTAGTCCAACAACTGGCGCATCTCTGTGATCATCATCTTCTGGGTAAACTAATTATAGAAAGATATTTGGTCAAATTCTGAACAAAAGAAAAATGATAAGGATAAGCAACTTTCTTTTTACAAATGCTTCAAAAAGCGTTTTTCACAACACCAATCGCACACTGGTTTCAACTGTTTTGCAACCAGAACAGTTGCAACATGACATCAAATAAAACTTGGTGACAATGTTGGTGAAGGTATTTACTCTATGAACATGACTTTTGTTCTGTGTAATATGCAACCAAAACCTTAGTACAGAAACAAGAAAAAGGAAAACAACATGGAATCCAAAATATATATGAGGGCAGCTAAACGACATGGAAATGATTGTACTTACAAGTTATAACTACAATGAATACAATCTTGCACAACTGGGACACAGCTCTAGGCACATCTTCTCTTGATACACAGTGAAAACCATGAATATCCAATTATGCTTGTTTTGTCAGGTGTCACATAGCTCCAATAATCCTTAATAAACTGATAAAGAAAATATTTGGTCAATTCTGAGTAAAAGAAGAAAGATACAAGGATAAACAATTAAGTTTAATTCTTTTTAGAATATGACAGAAGTTTTTCCACTGCACCATGCAGTTGTACAATACTATTTTGAATTGTTTTATAGTGGAGAATGAATTAATTTCCTGTCAAGAAAAATATGTAGTTGAAAAAGGGAAACAAGGTACAGACAATAACAAGTAATTAAGATAAGATGAAAAGTATAAGAATAGATCATTTAAAAAGTCTGAAACACAAAAACAAAAAAATATTACTTCGGACATGTGGAATGTGAGAAATCTTGGCCCATTCTAGGTTGCTCCCTTTGGTACATCTTTCCTCAAGTCTGGGACATCCACAAATTCTTAGCATTTCCAATTTGGTGAGGCGTTGCATAGCTTCAACTGTAGGTAGATACATCAGATTCTTGCAACTCAACATTTCCAGGCACTCCAAAGAAGCAAGATTTCCCAACCACTCTGGAAAAGCCTCCACTCCGTCAAAAGAATCCACTTTCAAATATGTTAGAGAAGTTGCGTATTGAATTTGTTGAGGCAGAGACTTCAGCTTAGGCCACCCCTGCAACTTCAATTTTTCAAGTTGTGGTGGAACTTGAAAATCTGCAGGGAAAGAATCAAGCTCCTCCAAGAACGGACCAATATGCAATTTCTTCAAACGAATGAGGGAGCCTAGCCCCTTTGGAAAATATCTCAATTTCCCACAATACATTATTTTTAGATCAGAAAGAGAATGCAACTTGGATAGATCTTCTGCAACAGATATCAAATTGTCACAAGATCTGATTGTCAGCTTCTCAAGAAATGTGCAGGATGCTAGTCCACATGGTAGACTTGTTAATCCATGACAAAAATAAATCTTCAACTGACGGAGGGATGTGAGGTTGTCTAAACTTGGAAAAGTCTTTAGACTAGGGCAATTCCGTATACTTAACTCCTTGAGAGAGACTGGGATATGTTGATCACTCCATAGACTTGATAATCTGTCACATTCTGCAATGCTCAGTCGATGGAGGGATGTGAAGCTGTATAAGGTCGGGATAGATTGTAGACTCCTGCAATACGCTATAGACAACTCCTCAAGACTTCCCGGTTCACTTTGAAGATTCATAGTTGATTCATGGAGGGAAAATGAAATGGATGTTAGCTCAGGGCACCAGCTTATTTTCAAAATCTGAAGAGAGGGACAGTGTCTAAGCCCAACTTCTAATAATCTTTCACAATATTCGACTTCCAATACGCAGAGTGATGGGGATACGTGTGTAAATGAAATGGATGCCAAACTAGCACATGAATATATGTGCAACTCTTCAAGAGGGACTGTGTCTAGCCCATCAGGTAAATGACTCAGATTTTCACAACAATGAACTGTAAGTGACCGAAGAGACGCACAACAGCCAAATACATTTGGAGCAATACATGCTAACTCATCGCAATATCTTACCTCCAAAGATGTGATATTCTTGTTGTTCTCCAATATCCCTTCTGGGAGAGAAGTAAGCCCCGACATTTTTTCTATAATGAGATATGTGAGAGTGGTCAATTTACTGCATATGTTTTCTACTGCCATGCTGTCCATGTGACCCATTTCCAACTTCTTGAGAGATGGAAAATGACTAGGAGCAATTGTCAATTTACAACAATTCCACGTAATCAACTCCTCAAGGCAAGGAAACACCACAATGTATGTTGTTGGCATCACCGGTGCTTCCATCCATTCAATTAGCTCCACGCAACTGCCAATACGTAATGTTTTCAATGCTGGAAATAAAGCTAGTGTCGTAGCCTTATCATTATCGTGAACATGATTATAACCATAAAACTCAACTCCAACACATTTTACATTATCCAATCCCTCAATCTCAAGATATCTAAGATTAGGTAGATGGCCGAGTATTGGGACTCCTTCACATTTTTGGCAGTCGCGTAATCTAATAATCTTCAAATTGTGGAGTGAAGGCAACCATGATGGAAATTTATTACCCAAGAAATTTTCAATCCATAAGTTTTCCAAATTAGTATGCGGTTGGAGGCCTTCTAGTACAATCTCCTCATTGTTGTTGCCCACTAGCCTATCCTCCACCCATACAAATCTTAACTCACAGAGGTTTATTTTTGACACTAAATTTGCTTTCTTAGCTTCGTCTACATCCTTTACATGTTCTAGATTACAAATAACTAGTTTTCCTTTCAATTCATTCAAGCCAGCCAACTCCTCAATTCCAGGACCCGTCTCCTTACCAGCACCAAAGCAAGGTAATGTGCGGAGATGAGTGAGTCGCTTCAATATTCCAGCTGGAACTTCCATGTCCCCATCAAAATAAAGATGCCTCAAGTTGATCAAATTTTGCAGTTCCTCTGGAAGTTTTTCAACAAAAGTATGACACATTCTTAACGTCTGTAGGTTATAGAGCTTGCCAATAGATTTGGGGAGTGCCTTAATATATGTGCTGGAGACGTCCAGATACCTCAAGTGTATCAACTTGCCAATTGAAGTTGGCAACTTCAAAATACCAGCGCCATATAAATTTAAGATACGTAAATCTGTAAACCGTAAGATGTTACTAGGGACATCTCCTTTCAAAAACAGACGCAATCTCCCAACACTTGTTTCTTGAATTCTTTCTAGTGCTGAAGAAGGAACCCTTGCTACATGTCGAATCTCACGTGTATTATCCATCTCATTGAAGTCTTGTGTCAAACTCTCAGATTTGAATACAACTTCAGCAAGATCATGCACAAGATCGTGCATCTTGCAATTTATAATAATGCCATATTTATCCTTTGTCGCATCCTGAAATAAGGAGTTGTCCAATAGAATATCAAAATATTCATTGCCTATATCCTCCATCTCTAGATTACTTTTGTCCCAAGATGGGTGGAGTAATCCATGAGCCATCCACAGTTGGATCAAGTTATCTCTATCAATTTTGAAATCTTTCATAAACATTGCGCAATATGCAAAACATTGTTTCAAAGATGGTGATTTCAAGTTATCAAAACTCAACTTCAAAACCGACATGATTTTTTCCTCCCCTTCTGGTAGTTCCCATATTCTACTTTCTTGGATTGACAACCATTCATCTCTACTATTTTTTGAACGCATCATGCCTCCTAAAACCTGTAGACATGAGTTAATAAAACTTCATAAATATTAAATAGTTAATAAGGGGAAATTAGAAATACTCACAGTAAGCAATTACAGTTCAATCAAAAGTTTGACTATAATTTAACATTGTTTTGGATGGATGCAAAATGCAATAGTGCTCTCCATTCTTTCATTAAAACGTTACTTCTGTTTTGACCAGCTTGGTTTGAGTTGTACAAGTGGATTCTTTTTGGACTGAAAGCCCATACAAGTGTTTAAAATCCTAGAAATCCTATACATGAGTCTTTCTCTATGCAGTGTTTTCCTCATTTTGATTCCTTGAATTGATTTGTCTAATGAGAAATGCTAAATAAAAGACGGATACTTCTCCTGGGAATTATATCCTACTCTTTTCCCCCCTTAATAGAAAATAGAGAGATGAATTGATTCATTCATTGGATCTAGACGTCCATGCTTCAATTAAAGAATGAACACATGAATTTTATGGCTTTTTTTTCACCTTTTGATCTTATTTTTAGCAGAGTATAATACTTTAGGGTATAAATCATTAATTGAGACCCATTCCTTGATTTTAGGTTTTAGGTTTTCGCTCCTGTTCCTCGATTAGAATTTAGGTTTTAATTCTTGAGTTTTGAGCAGATACTATACCCTAAAAGATAGAAATCTATAACCTAAATGTTGAACCCAATCAAAACTTGGTAAAAATGGGAAAAAAGTATAAAAAGACCCAAATCAATTCTTTTGTTAAAAAGACGGACATCCTATTCATAGAATTGTTTTTCTATACATACCATTTTACTGCTCATTGTAGTCACTTTATCATATTCCATCTTTTCCAAACATTTTGACATTTGCTAATTATTACACCCAACAATACATTATGTACCATAACCAATAACCTCAACAGATTTTTCTCACTATACCCATTACCTTCAAGCCTCTTCCTCATTGACCAGCAGACCTGACCATCCGCACCACCCAAAATTTCAGGGATGGCCCTGGTCGCGGGCCTACCTTCAGCTTCAGCAAGAGTTACAGAGGGGGGGGAGAGAGAGAGAGAGAGAAGAAGGGGGCTACAAGTGAGTTGAGGGGTCAGCGGCGACGGAGTTCCTGCCAGGGGCAGGTGGAGGGAGGCAGGGAGGGAAGGGTTGGCTTGGGTGGGTGGCTGGGTTTTTTTTTTTTTTTTTAAATGTTGTACAAGGGTAAAATTGAATTTTAAAAGCTACAAAAAATAAAGTAAATTAGCAAAAAGCCACAAAAAATTGTAAGTTCCACTTATAAACCCATGTAAAAGATCTATTTATTTTTAATCCACAAGGAGTGGCTTAAAATAAACTTTTTTCCTTCCACATGTAACTCTCACAGAGTTGCACTTTATTTTGTCATGATGCAATATATAAATCTTATAGAGTTATAATTTTGTATAATTATACTTTGTTGAATGATGTAGTATTGTTTTAAGATTTAAGCATTTAGAGTTTAGGTTTTAGGGCTTTAGCCCTAAATCTAAATACTATACCGTAAACCACACGCTCTCAATAAAATTCAATAATTAATTAAATTTAAACTTGGGCATGTTTGAGTTTGAATGGTATAGAAAGCTCCCTACTTGATTTTTCTTGAATTGGGGCTCAGAAATATCTTTTGTGGCTTAAAAATATATAGATTAGAAGTTTGGGTATTTTGATTGAAAAAGGTTGTATGTTGTGTCTTATTAATAAAGAACTCAAAATATATATAAGGTATAGCCAACAGATTTTAGGGTACAAATAAAATTTCCCTTAATTTTTTAATCCAATTTA
The DNA here is from genome assembly GCA_003254885.1 of Purshia tridentata. Classification (NCBI taxonomy): domain Eukaryota; kingdom Viridiplantae; phylum Streptophyta; class Magnoliopsida; order Rosales; family Rosaceae; genus Purshia; species Purshia tridentata. Next base: position 9,395 of record QANT01008692.1, read on the forward strand.
AATATTATAATTGTTATTCTAGTTTTTGTAGATTAATAAGAATTCAATAATTTTTACAACACCCAGACATAATGTGGGTATGTGGATGAGATGGAGAGGTCAATTACAATATCATCCTTAGCTTTTAAACCTATTATTAAAATTGTATCAAGCAATATTGGTAATATTGATGACTACAAGATAAGAACTAAAAGAAAACATGCATAAACTTGAAAACTGATAATATTATGCATACCTTTGCCACTAGTGGTACACCCGCACACTTTTTTGAAATCTCCCTTCCAATTCTCTCCAACTCTGGAGCTATCGAAAAACTATCATGAGGAAATGCCCTACTTTTTATTATGGACCAACATTCATCCTCATATAGAGTTTTCAAATAATAGGTGCAAGTAGGGAGTGTTTCCATGATTGATGCAGCAACATGGGCATTGCGGGTAGTGACAATAATGCTGCTTCCTCCAGCAGAATTGAGTTTTGATAAGCAATTTATCAGAGTGTTCCATTTTTCACTATCTTCATTCCAAACATCATCAAGTACTAGAAAATATCTCTTCTCTAACAACTCTTCTCGGAGATTTTTAAGTAATGCCTCCCGACCTCCTATTCCGGCCTTTGTTGGCTCAACTAACTCTAAGATACGTTGTAAAATAAAATTCACGTCAAAAGTGTTGGATATACACACCCATATTTGTTTATCAAAGTGTCTTCTTATCTTCTCTTCATTGTATACTGACTTGGCCAAAGTTGTCTTCCCTAGGCCTGGCATTCCCACAATGGCTATAACCAAAGGATTTTCCTTATTGTTAGAGTTTGTCAAGGTTGCAATTATATTTGACACATCCTTCTTCCTTCCAAAGATCTTTTCGTCGCTATCAAAGCTTGAGATGGTTTCCCTGTTCCCCATACCTTGGGGGGTTGCATCTGCTTTTTTTGCAACCAATCCAATGAAAGCTGCCTCACTCTTGAGCTCCACCAAAGATGTGTTGATACGCTTAATTCTATGTGCCATTTTCTGACGAAATAAAGTGGGATTAGAGGCTGAAAGGAAGTTTAGTAGCTTCTTCTTCATACGGTTTTGCAGTTCCACTCTGTGCCGAAGATCTTCATAATGGATTTCATCCAACACATTATCAGCATCATCAGCTACATTTTTAAGTCTCTTCATCCAGTCTTCCACTGCCTTGCCCCGACCTTGTGGTTGGTGGGCAGCATCAGCTAAGAAGTCTTGAATGCTGGACAAAGATTGGCGGAGCTTTGTTAGTTCATTTTTGAATCCCCAGGCAAGACTGACTTCTTGAGCGGCAAGTGAAGCTACCTTCTTCAGTATTCCCTCCACAGGAAAGGTAATGACATTTTCTAAAATCTCTTTTTCCATACTGAAACTGATCAACACAAAGAGCAGAGCAATAATGCAAAAGTGTAAGCAAATGAGATCAAAAAGCTTGAAGAAGCACACTACTTGAATGTAATGTAATTTAAAACTTTGAAATTGATGACTCCATTATTGGTATAAGGCCCCATTAATTAATTTTACTTTCTGCAAACATTTCATTTCATTTCCATCCACAAAATCCCTTATCACATAACGGTCCCTGGCTTGTTGCATTATATATTAGATTTTTCTCAGTGGCTGGTTTTCCTTTTTTGTTAATTTTGATGGCATGAATCCTGCGGAAGACAAGCCTCTGAAGACTAGAGGGGGACTCCACTTTAATATGGAAAAGTAAAAGCTTCCATGTGCAGTACTCCACTTTTGAGGGGGACTCGCAATGATCCGATGATATCCTAACTTCAGTAGGTGTCTTAATTAATGAATTAAGAAACATTCATATTAACATGAATGAGGCATCCAACTGACCATATATATTGTATCAAATGATAGATTTTTGGAAAAAGTGGAATCCTCTTACATTTATTAATATATTTGTATAAGTACAAGGAATAATCACACAAGGAAAGTAAATCCTAAACTTAATGTACAAAGAAACCTAAACTTCATACACAAGAAAGAATCATCTAGAATTATTAGGAGATGGATCCTGATTCAACAAGGTAGAAGAACCTTATTGGATTTTTACATGAATGAAGCATTTATATATATCGTATCCAAGGTTCAAAATATCAGCCATGGGGATATTATAAGAACTAAAAGCTTAAAAATCTCTGACAGGGGTTAAAAAAGTTTAGGGGGGTATTAAAATTGGTTATTTTATTAAATTACCCATCTTTCTTGATACTCAATTTTCAGATTATGTATATACAGTGTTCCTAAAGAGTAGACCATCAAAATGCGCATGCTGATGGAATTGATGTTTGGGTGTTGAGACTCATCAAATTTGATGGGCACATGCAGTACTGAAGCATCATGTTAGAAGTCAACCCAAACAGAAGTGTGATTACTCTCTAGTACTACTTGGCCTTTCCAAATACCCCCTAACTTCCACCACAATTTTTACTTCAACTTGGAGATTGGAGTGCATCAGTACCAAGTATGCAAACAAAACTGAAATCTTCTTATTGCTCTACTATCAATGGAATTGTTTATATTAATGACTAAAAAAGTACCTCCAGTAAGCTTTACAAACTTCGCTAATGCTTTGAGGAAACTATAAAAATATAGTCACTTTCATCAAGGAAAAAAAGAAAAAGAAAATCAGCAATTTACACACTAATAGGTTATATTAATAGATGAGAGAAAAGTTATCATAAAATACATCATAATAACTATCTTTCTGCTATAATGTTTTCTTTCCAAACTTATTCTGATATGAATGAGCCTTGATCAGTATTTTACTACTCAAACTAGACCATATGATCCTATGGCTCTCAACCAGTATGGTCAAGACCATAATATCCTCTAAAATAACTATATGCATGTTCTAGTACTAAGAGCAAACATCGAAAACATCAGACATAACGGACAGAAAAAAAAATTAAAAAAATAAAAAAAAGCCAAGAAAAACACCCTAAATAAACAGAAGATACACAAAAAGAAAGACATAGCACCTATCTAAACGCTAAACACATAGGCTAATCTCTTTTCCATAATCCAGTTGAAATCAAGCATATCATCTTTACTATAAACCAGCAACCCATCAAAGAAATGAGAAAAATATATACTGCCCAACAAATTTGTGTGAAAGAGGAAGAGGAATTACCGTGAAAGCAAAGCCGAATGGGAAAGAAGGGTGTTGGTCTATTAGGTTGAGTGCCAGCTTTTGGCTTCCTCTCTCACCAGCAACCTTTGGCTTCGTTCAGAGAAGTTCAAAGAAGTGTGCGTCTGTTCATTTTCAACCAAAAGTTGTAGTCTATTATCTAAAGAAATCCATAAAAGTTATTGACATTTTGAATAACCAAACTATGGAAAGTTTTTGATTCAATATCCCTTTTTTAATTCAACAAAAGTCTTTGTGAGTCTAGATTGAATAAACCCCAACTTAAGAAGGCACCAAAGTACTACATACCTTCCAAATTAAGGGAAAGCTCTAAGCCACTTTTATGAACTTAAGGCGGTTAAGGGATGCTGCTGTTGGTCCCTCCAGCACCATCACCTATGTCGATACTCTGATTAATGGAGAAAAAAAGAAAAAGAACAATTGTGAAGTTAAACTTATGTATTGAAAAGAAAATGCTTCACAAAAATTGTAGCTTCACAACCACTGACAAATTAAACTGTGTTCCCGTTGTTAATGTTTGCCTCGCTCAAGTTGATAACAATTCTGCCTAGAGACTACAGCAGACCAATCATGAAAAAATAATAAGCAAACTGAATCCAAAGCTTGAAGATGAACTATAGATATATATATATTTCTTCTAGTTAATTTTAACTTTTTCTATTTTGGTGGCTCTGGTATATATATATATATGGGCCCCCATTAATTACTTTTGCTTTCTGCAAAGTGCAAACATTTCCATTCACAAATGATGTTGATACCTTTATCACATAATCATTAATCATCCCTAATTCCTAGCTAGCCTGTCGCGTAATTAAATTTTCTCCAGATTTTCTAAGACTTAGATCCTCTACTAGATTTTTCGGTACAAATACCGCTTCTAATCTCAACCTTACAATAATCTTTTGTGGCTGAGATCTTGCCACATAACTATTTTCTTTTACCTCAAATAATATCAAAAACTTAAAAGAAGAAAAGAAAAAAAGAAAAGCCATCAGCACACTGCCCACTGCCCACTGCCCACCCCAGCCCCACAGCACGCCACCTTTCTCTCTCTCTTACCTTCCCTCCAGATCGGAGTCCCAAGATTATGACGGTGTAGGCGGTGCAAGCGGAGTCAGCAGATCCGGTGCGACTGTGGTGGCGGAGCGGCGGACGTCCCTGTAATTTCGATAAGCAAAGTCGCCGGAGAGACAATGAAAAGCAGTTTAGGGATAAGAGCTTTGTATATTAATGACTGATTTGAAACGTAGGAAAACTACTCCAATAATTCACATTAGATTTGCTACACTTGTAGAATGAATTGATCTCCGAACGCAGAGTCTTCAGCTACAACAGAGAAGTTGCAAACATGAAAGAGAAAATGACATACTCTGCTTCTAGGTTTCCTTCTCTTCTTCGCCCAAGCTATTCTGAGTTTCCTTCTCTTCTTCAGCCAAAATCTTCCCCTCAAACTCCAAATGGAATTATTGCAGGATATAACTCCAACTTGTGTTGACTTTTCTATTACTTTTTCTTTCTTTTTATCAAATGGTTCGTCCACATTAATCAAAATATTTATTTAATAATAGTGCACTCTACTTAGACGAGACGAGAATAAGTAGAAATCAGAATAAATATGAATTGGAAATTTAAAATGAGCAGAAATTGGAATAAACAAGATTTAAATGAACAAGAATCGAAATTAGGAATGAGAATGAAAATAAGGGTGATTTTCATAGGGGAATTTCTATTTATACCAAACTATCTTCTTTTGTTACCCAATTTCTTAATTTACCCAACACTCATCTTTTTCAAATCAATTTTTTCTTAATTTACCCGATCTCAATTACCACACTACCCTTGTTAATAGATACCCAACCCATTATTGTCATTTTCTCTCCTTACCCATATTTTTACCCACATACCCAACAACAACAAATTTCTCTCCCAACCCAATCATTTACACTATCCCCATACCCAAATCACTCCCAACAGCCAGCTGATCACCACCGAACAGCACACCCCATCTCAGCCACCTACAACCGAAATTTTCGGTTTGCTTCGGCCCACACCCGCCGGACGCCCGTCTCTGCTGCTGCTGCCGCCACCGTCACTGGTTGTTGAGCTGTGCTGGTTGTTGAGCTGCTGGAGGTTGTTGTTTTGGGCAACAAGCTTTGAATCTCACTTGAAAAAGTAAGTTCCCAAGCTTTTTGTTTGTTGTTTTGGGCAAATTAAACGTATTTTATGATGGGTTTGTTGTTNTGTTTTTATCTGAATTTTAACTATTTGTTCGAGGTTTTGGGGGATTTCTGGGTTGCAAAATATTTTGCTTTCGGAGGCCGTGTTCGGCTCTGGTCTACCGAGAACGACCACTATATTCGGTTGGTATCAACCGGACAGTGTTGCTTCTTTCGGTTGGTACCAACCGAACAAAAAAATTTTGTCCGGTTGAAAACAACCGAAAGCTATTGTATAGTTCGGCTGACCCTAGGGTTGTAATTTGTTTTGCTGTTGGAGGCCGTGTTCGGCTCTGGTCTACCGAGAACGACAACAATGTTCTGTTGGTATCAACCGGGCAGTGCTGGTTTGTTCGGTTGAGACCAACGAAAAAAAAAATTTTGTCCGGTCGAACATAACCAACACCAGTTGTGCTGTCCAACTGACCCTAGCTGAATATTGTCATTTTATCTAGCTGCTTGTGATCGAAACCTTTTTTTTTTTTCTCTAACTTCCTTTTTTATCCATTTGTTATTTTTGAAGGTAGATATGCGTCGAGAGAAAGGGGAGTCATCTCGAGCTGGAGCTCGTGGTGATCGAGGTCGTCCAACGGCCTCCATTAGACGAGAAAGAGATCTCCTAAGACAACAAGAACAGGAGCTCCTAAGACAACTACATGCTTCTGCCAGTGAGGGCAATATACCAGCCCCAGAGGATGTGCCAGCCTTAGAGAATGTGCCAGCCTCTATTGGACCAATAGATAAGTCAGTATTGGTTAGCTTTGACACACGTATAGCCTACGAAATTTGGCAAGATGAGGTACTATAATTTACACACCCTTGATACTTTATAAGTGTCTTTTACTGAATAATAATTCTATAATAATTTGCACACCCTATTTAATCTCATTCGCTTACATCTTATGCAATATGACTATCGTCATCCACTGAAATTGATAAACAAGTGGACTACAATTCGGGAATGGAATTGGCAATCACGAAGCAACAATAAACGCTTTAGGGCATACATTTCCTCGTCAGGCTTATTACCATTGATCGATTGTACCTATAGCATGCCTGATAAGACTGTCGTCTCAACTTTTGTGGAGAGATGGCATCCAGAGACCAACAGTTTTCACTTACCTATTGGTGAGTTGACCATTACCTTGGATGATGTGTCCAACATCTTGGGTATTCCTATCACCGGTGCTACATTGTCTGCACCGACGTTGAAACATGTGGATGCTTATATTCTACTGATGGAATGCCTTGGAGTGACCAAGGACGATGCATTGGAAGCCTTGGGAGATGTTGGTGGCTAGTTCGTGAGGTTTGAGTGGTTACGGTCTACTTTTTCTGGTGTAGATGACACATAATCTGCAAATTCCAACAGGTGCACAGCCCGGCCTTACCTATTGTACTTATTAGGTTGTACTCTATTTGTTGATAAGAATGGTACTAGGGTAAGTGTGGCTTATCTTAGCCTCCTACGCAATCTTGATGATGTTGGTGGGTATGTATGGGGCCCCGATTGTCTGGCGTGGCTATATTGACAACTTGGGTTCGCTTCCCGAGCTGAAGTGAAGCAGATTAGTGGCTATTTGACTTTGTTGGAGACATGGGTTTATGAGCACTTCTATGTAGTGCTTTTCCCTAACTATAATCACACTTACAGAGATGACCATCCCCATGCTCGTCGTTGGATACCACGTGCTACTAGTGCAGTATCATCGGACGATGTGACGAAGTTGAGGGATAAGCTAGATGGTTTAACTTCAAACCAGGTACACTTGTTTGTGACACTCTAGTTTTTTATTTTATTTATGTTTCAACTATAGTTTATTAGGTATAAATTTCACAAGCTTATATATATTTTCAAAATCTTATCTGTAGGTCATATGGGATGCATACACATCTCATAGGGGGCATAATCCTCTTCATGAGATTTGCTTTTATTCAGGGATGATTAGATGTTGTGAAGTGATTGAGCCGTACTACCCAGGGAGAGTACTTAGACAATTTGGGCGTGTACAAACAATTCCTCCACCATTGCGTGTCCAATCTCGAATTAGTCGTGGTCGCATTGCTCCATCCTATAAGTGTTTATATAATTATGTTGAAGGGGAGTGGGAGGCATGGGATGATCACATGTTGTCTGATGAGCATCATAGTCGTCCAGTGAGGACTCCTTCAAATACAGTGCATGAATACATGGATTGGTACAACCGCATATCACACTTGACTATTCAAAACCTACAAAATATAGGCAAATTTGATTCCCATTTAACTGGTAGGTCTAAGGACACTGCCTACTACCAGGTATGAGTTAAGGTTAAGGTTATGTTATTTAACTTCTTAGTCATATATATAAAACTTTGATAACGAATGTCTTACCTTTGAATTTTTCAAAGCATGAGGGGCGCATGGTGGGTATTACACAGCGTTTTATGGATATGGGTCGCGAGGCGGCTAGGCTGGATCCCGACCATATGTTTGAAGGGTTAAAGGGCATCCATCGACTTATGACGTATGTCGAGTTGCTGTACACCAGAACCTTTCGTAGAAGAGCCCATCGTCGCCAGGAGTGATATTTTACTATAATTGTTATCGGAGATAGTATTCACCTTTTACTGTAATTGGTTACCAATGTTTATTCAAGGATGAATTTATCTTTATTTTAATTTTTTGTATGATGATATTGTTGCTAGTTTTGGGCTAATTTTGGGAGCCCTTTATGGGTACTAATGTGTATTCATGGAACAAATTAAATATAATCCCGATACCAAATACACAAATAACAAATCACTTTTACCAAAATAAAATAAAAATCTCTAAAAGTAATCAACATAACATGTATCTCAGTCACACATCGTCTAGACGAATTGTCTCCCTTGTTGCAACATCTTCTAGGCCTGGAAGTTCCTTGAATTTGGCTACTCTGCCAGCATATATATCACCTAGGTGTCTCGCATCGGGATGAGCTAACTTCATCCACCACGTTGCAATTGGTGGCAAAGGGTGTTTTGGAGTCATGTTGAGCTACAAACACAAAGCATTGGTGATATATAAGAGAGTACTTATATAAAATTATAAGAGAGTATCTAAACAAGGAAAATTCATTGGTACTTGAAGCATAAAATTATAAGAGAGTACCTATATAAAATGCATTGAATCAAGAAATCCTATGGTAATCTTTTTGAGCTGAGAGTCTAACACTGCAGGCTTTAAGTGCAAAGGCAAAAATGTAAGACATTGTCGTTTTGTCACAAGAACCACAACAACTTTATAAGTAATGGCAATTAAGTGTCCCATCTCAGGCATGATCATCCAATGTGGATTGTATGCACTGTCTTCAAAATGGTCTAGTCTCTTGGTCAGTTCATCATACAAGTCATCACCTAAAACAAAAAAATTAAACAAGTTAGGATAAATAAAAAGACTCAACCATATGGATATCACTTTTCCAAAAGGACTAATATAAAATCTTTCACCTTGATAAACAATCTTAAATAAGTTAAGATAGTCACATAGATACGTCAATAAATCCCAACGTACTTTATGCCATTCATGGGCCACTGCTCTATACCCACAATGGCCATCTGAGTCAATATCAATGACATGGTCAATGTATGGTCTAAAGGACTCAGGAAATTCATCAATGAATATTTGGCTTGGGACGGCAGGCATGGATGGCGAGTCGGAGCGTGACTTATAAGTCTGTCGACAAAAATCTCGTTATACATCATGCAAAAAGATAAGCAAGTAGAAGGAAGAGATTTATACCTTCTTTTTTAGTGGCATCTTCTTTGGTTTTGCCTTTGACAATGTGGTTGCATCAGTTTGTGTGGTTGTTGGTGCGTGACTATCCGCTTGAGACGCTACAAGCAAATATTCATAATGGGAAGGCATGCGACGAGTAGACGTGTCAATTTTCCGTGGACGCCCTTTTGTTTTCAACTTTTCAATCGGCTCAGTAAGCATAGACGAACTAGGATTTTTAAGCTCTTCTAATTTCACCATTAGGACCCTCTTCATCTCATCATCTTGTTGTTTGTACTAGTTTTGCCACTCTTCCATATGTGCCTTAAATGGTGGGGTCGGGCGGTTACTCTCTTTTGGCATATAATCATAATCTAACTTGGTCCAAAATTAATGGATGGGTCCTAGTGGTATGGCCTGATTTAGACGTCTATAATCTGCAATTTCATGTTTACATGGCAACCCGTGTGTGCGTCGAATAGTGCATGAACAAGGTAACACATCTCCTTCCACTGATTTGGCCCTCCTCATTTCAATGACAATCTTATTCAGAGTTGCAATGGAGACAACGCCCACTAATTCTCTCAAGTCAGGATGCCTGAAATCACTTTGAATAAAACATCGACTCTTCTCAAAGGATGCCTTTAACTCTGTGTCTTGCAACATGATTAGGAAATGAATATGGGCCCACGATATATCAAAGCTCAATTGACTAGACCCAAGTTGTCGCTTCAGCCTTGCATGTGCACTTTCCACCCTTCATTTCAATATAGGAGATAAAACTTATTGGTTGAATGTTAATATATTAAAGGACAAAAACTTAGAAAGAGATTAAAACAAACAAAATTTACTTGTTGGAGGTTGTGATACCAAAATACAAACAGGTGTCCGTCCATGCAGCCACAAACATTTCTTTATGATCATTGAGCCAAATATCCTTCAAATACTTAATTGCCTCAGGATCATCTCGGTACTTGGATGCAATGTCATGTACTGAATTAAAGTACTCCTCTTTCGTACTTGAATTAATTGACCACATTGTGCCATGCATTATTAAATTTTTCCCATTCACCCTTTGTCTCAAAGTACTTTTTGTAATTCGCTAGTACCACTTTACTAATATGCCATCTACACAACAAATGGCAAGCACTCGGAAATACCGTAGAAATGGCATTCTTAAGTGCTAATTCTCGATCCGTGACAATGATACTAGGAAGACAATCATCATTTAATAAATCCCTCAATCTACTTAAAGCCCATGAGTAATTGTCTTCTTTCTCACTATTTAAATAAACGAATGCCACTGAGAATGTCATTTCAGTGTATGTCACCCCAACAATCTCCAAAAGTGGATATCGGTACCTATTAGTCTTGTATGTGCAATCCATGATAAGTACATGGGGAAAGGAACGTACCATCTGAACATTAATTGGATGGGTCCAAAAAATGTCACTTACTGTATCATCAGGACGATAACACCTATGAAACTCAACATACTTGTGCTCGGATAACCTATAAAGCAACTATTGCATTTGTGTTCTCCTAGCCTTGTTTTTTGTTCTGTATCGGTGTCTGGCATTGTAGATTATCTTGATTGTTGATGTATTCTTGACATTTTGATCTTTTATACTTGTCAAAATATTTTTTGGTCGAATCAAATTCTTTAACATGTCCATCATCAACTCAGTTTTTTCTTTGGATAAACGCCCTGCAAAAGAATGTCCTTCATGAAACTTCATAGCGGCATGGTTATGGCTTTGACATACCACCTATTAACAAGTGGCAGGATGTTGGACCTGATCATTTTAATATATTGGATGCTTTTTATGCTGAGCCACAACGGTATGCCTATACCTTCCAGAATTATGTTTTTGTTACAAGGGTGATGCAGGAGAGAGAGTCCTCAGGTGGTATCAAGCGCCTCAGGTTGATGGAAAGGAGCGTTTTCAGTGACAGGATGGTAAGCATCTTGTTAGATGTCAGTTACTCCTGTTTCATAATTGCACAGTTTATTTGTTCTGTCATTAGATATAATGATATACAATTCCCTCTATGCGCTATGTGTGGGGGAAAAAATTACTTTTTCTGAAAGGATTTTGGAATTTTTGTAGCCTCATCTAAATTCAACAATGACCAAAATTATGGTTTTGAAACTTCGCAGTTACTTCATTTTCCTGTTTGGTTGATCCCATTCAAGGGGAAGCAAAATCTGACTCAAGAGTTTCAAGGCTGATGCATTTTATCTCATTGTTATATGATAAAGGTTTTTGTGCGAGCTGTTCATGAAGCAAATTGGATGAATGAGATGGAGATCAGCATCTATGACTCCTGGTTTGACCCAGTTGTATCTTGCTTGCCTGGGCTTATTCCTGATGGTTTCATATATCTTAGAGCAAGTCCTGATACTTGCCACAAGAGAATGAAGCAACGGAAGAGAACAGAGGAAGGTGGAGTGAGCCTAGAGTATCTGCATGACTTGCATGAAAAGCATGAAAGCTGGCTTTTCCCATCCAAGAGTGGCAGTCATGGGGTCTTGTCTGTCAGTAAGCTTCCTTGCACATGGACAGCTCTTTTAACTCCTGGTATTAAAGATCGTGTGTTCTATTTGGAGGGTGATCATATGCATTGAAGTACTCAAAAGGAATTATTATTATATTTACATTAATCGTTCTAAACTTCTGTTACCTTCGTAAGAATATGGCTTATTTTTCTTTTATGACGAACAGGTTCCTCTTTGGTTCTTGATTGTGAGCCGAACATTCAAAGAGACAGTAAGATAACTATCCTTAAAAAGCTTGCATGGAAATCTTACTGATTCTCATGACTTTTGTTTGGAAATCTGCTTTGTCGTCTTGCGGCCTCTTATATTGAATTTGTTTTGAGGTCTGTTGTTTGGAATGTCTGGCTACAGTTATGCCTCAGAGTTGCATTCTTCCTATACATTATTGATAGCTAAATTTGGTATATATTTTCTGTCACTCACGACTGTCCACAAGTGAACTGAGTAGCAAGTTAATCGTACTCTTGTCATGTGGTTACACTGTTACAGCATCTAGAATTGGTTTGTTCAATGGTTATGTGATAAGCTAATTACTGCACATATCCAGATTGCACTTCTCTTTTTGTTTTCCTTTATACTTCCATTGGTATAAGTATATTGGGAATAATATGAATTCCCAATATCTAGATCCTTTGTCTCATTTTGTGTCTGGGTAATGATATGTCTAGATCCTTTGTGCGTGTAAAAAGTGTGTTCTAGTTCTAACCCTTCTAACCCTTAGAGATGTAGAGAAAGTTGTACTACTGTTGAAGTTTTTCTGGTATGCTGTTTAGTTTGGGTTGAAGCGTTATTTCTTTGCATGGAAACACTTGATTAATGTCTGTGCTAGTCTTTCATTACAATATATAAAATCTTAAGACTAGATCTACTCCTTATCAATAGGTTTTATGTTAAATACTCTTTTAACTTTTACATAATACTAGAACGGGCAGTTGATCCTTATGTCAAGCTGAATTTTTTATCATTCTAAACCTTGCATCACAAATTCACAATATATGAACTCTAGTTTCAAAAAAATTAACCAAAACAAAATTGTCACTAAAATAACTATTCATAGCTATTACCTTGACGCCAAAGAAGTGTTCAACCCAAAACTTCACTTTTGTCCCAAGTCCCAACTGATTCTAATTCAACATTAGAAGTATATTGATATTTCTCCAATAACCGAATAAGTTTGTCTGTAAATTGTGCATAATTGATTCCGTCCATAGATTCATTTTCTTTTCTTCGAGTTGTAATCTCAATAGAAATGCTAGTTCTTACTGTTCATATGTTGATATTCATATAACATGTAGATGAGATTCCATAGATACATAACTAATTTGATTTACTATCATTTGTGATGAGTTAAATATGAAGCTGAAGGTATCAAGTTTTAGTAGAAAAAAGTTTATATATCTTAGGATTTTCATTTACATATAATGTATATTGTCTTAAAGAATAAATGTATTTTCCTACAGATAAAATGTAAATCAAAAAATGTGTATGCATGTCTATTATTTTCATATTTCCTAGTTTTTATTTTGGACAATGCTTGGGTCCTCAAGCTTGAGGACCAACTTTGTCTTCAAGCCCGCCAAAAATCATAATTCCGTCATGCCGGCTTAAGATAAAAACCGTTCAATTTTTAAATCACCTAATAAAGATCATTTCTGGAAAAAATTAACTCAATCAGAAATCGTTTGATTGTATAACTGTTAACGAATAGATACATGGTTTGGTCTTTTAACTATGACCTTATATTTATTTGTTAACAATTGTACGACCAAACGATTTCCGATTGAGTTGATTTTTTGTAGAGATGATCTTTATTCAGTAATCTAAAAATTGAATGGTTCCGATTTTGAATCGGCATGGCGGAATTATGACTTTTTGCGGGCTTGAGGACATGGTTGGTCCTCAAGCTTGAGGACCCAAGCATTTTTCTTTTATTTTATCTTTTTAATGATGGACATTTCTTAGTTTGAACATGAGATTTTAAATATTATAGAGAGGGCATCTTGATCAGAGTCATGCTTCTATGCACATTTTTATAAAGCACATAAGATAAAATGTAAATCAAAAAATGTGTATGCATGTGTATTATTTTCATATTTTCTATTTTTTATTTTATCTTTTTAAAGATGGACATTTCTTAGTTTGAACATGAGATTTTAAATATTATAGAGAGGGCATCTTGATCAGTCATGCTTCTATGCACATTTTTATAAAGCACATAGGAGAATTCTTGCTGATGTAGTGGATTCGATCTGTCTTTGACAGTACCCCAAGAGATCATACAGATTTATAATATAAGCTGGTAGTACCCAACTTATATTAGAGTGGTAAGCATACTTGGTTAGGATATGACACTAGGTGTTTTGTTAAGATAATTGCCAAACCCCAATTTGCAACCACGCAAATTTCAAGTTAAGGGAATGATGATTTGAGCATTGAAACATGCAATGGGGGTGTTAATAGACAAAGTGGAATTTTTTTTGCCAGCAGCTGTTAAGTGTAAACCCAAACAAAAAAGGCCCAAAAATTCCGGAGGAAATTCTTAAAATATAAATACAATACAAAATGAGGTCAAGTATAAATACAAAAGATATGTAAATTTACATTCATACATATATACATGTATGTATACATTTTCCTTTTGGCATGGACTTTGCATGACTCGCTAGCTATAATTTACATCTGTGTTCAGCCAACAAGATGCTGATCCCTATGCATCTAACTAACCTCTCTCAAAAAAAGCAAAGAAGTGCAAACCCTCAAAACTTGCAACTTATTCATAAAAATCTCAATTGTGAGAAACCTAACTGCCATTAGAGTTCACAATCTATTTCAATGCTTCTGCAGGACACCATTTAGAATCCTAGATGTGTACTTTTGTATAAATTTATAAAATTCCAAGGTCAAATGATGGAGAACTGTCAAGGCTAGGATTTTGTGGGTGTAACTGAGGAATAGTCTGCTGCTGCTGCACTGGCAATCCTGATTTCTGTTTCAGAAGCAACGTAGCTTGTGCTTCAACTGCGTCAAGATCGAGGCCCTCATAAAACTGATCATCATCATAAAGTAAGTCCTCATTTGCATCACTGTGCTGCAAGTCTCTGCCTGCAGCCTCTGACTGGCATGAGAACTCTCGCTCCAAGTTCACTGCAGGAACAGATCTTGCATGATGAAAACTCAATTTTCTTTTTCGACTTTCAGTCTCTTTTTCATATCCTGGGGAAACACCAGCTGTACAAGGTATGGCTTCGGAGTTACAATTCATTTTGAAGGACTTTGAATCCACCCTGATTGGTTGATTTGTAAATTCACTTTGAGGTGTCACAAGAGAGAAAGATGTTTTGCCGCAAGAACTCCCAGTGTCAGTTGTTGGTGCCACAGAATCAGGAGAAAATGTAGCAGAACTGCTTGGCCGCCTCTCCATGGGTGATTGGGTAAGCAATGAACGCACGGAGTTACAATTCATTTTGAAGGACTTTGAATCCACCCTGATTGGTTGATTTGTAAATTCACTTTGAGGTGTCACAAGAGAGAAAGATGTTTTGCCGCAAGAACTCCCAGTGTCAGTTGTTGGTGCCACAGAATCAGGAGAAAATGTAGCAGAACTGCTTGGCTGCCTCTCCATGGGTGATTGGGTAAGCAATGAACGCCTGTTGCAGGACAATAATAAAATTTTGGAGAATATCAAAAGCCCACAACCCTGGAGGCATGAATGAGATTATAGAAAAGCATTCAAAATTTACTGCCAAAACTACGGGTACATGCTAATAGAGGGCATGCTGCATAAGAAACTATAAACATTCAGGTTACAAGCAACCACATTGATGCCATACTTCACAAGCAAAATAACTTAAAAAGGATAAAAATGAAAAATTGAACAATAACCATGTGCTACAGGATAGCCGGCTACTTCAGCCACAGTATGGATTCTATGCAAAGTAACATATTTCCACTAAGATAAAATCAAAGGCAGTCATGGATTCCTCAGTGCATATTTATATGGTAATATATATAAAATCATTATAGAAAGTCTCATCCTGACCCGCAACACCAGAAATACCGAATTATAATGGACCAAAGAAAATAGAATGTACGCGAGTTTTATTCTTGTAAATTTATGCATTATTTCTTATGAAAAAAATTAGGTTCAAAGTTTCCTGTAAACGAGAGTAAAAACTTCAAATAAGCACCTCTTTGTTACCAGTACCAGCTTTTCCTTTCTTGGAGACACTATACTACCACTTCATTTTTCCAAGATATTAACATTCAATAATATGAACCTTCATAATAAATTTTGGAATCTACTTGCATTCATATGAATGGTGTTCCAAAATTATACATAAAAATCAACAATGCCACACTTATCACATTTTTATATCATAATTTTATACCATCTTATGTGACAATCTACATGGCATTCATACATTGGACACTAAAAAAATAAAAATAAAAACCCTAAAAATAAAGAAATACCCTGCCAGTACAATAATGACACGTAAAATAGTACAACTAACATGGTATAGAAATATGGCAAGAATAGCATTATTGCATAAAAATAGTTTCGTGAAACCATTAATGATTTGTGACCGCGGGGGGGGGNNNGGGAGAGGAGGAGGGGGGGGGAGAGAGAGAGAGAGAGAGAATTGACCTGTATATTGCCATCATGTCAATTCCACTATTTGTTGACTGAGTATCCACAGCTGTAGGATTTAACCTGTCATCTATGAAACTATCATTTGAACAGTTTTCTTGGTCATCTTCCTCATCGTCAGATATATCAGCTTCCAAAGACACCCTGATTTAACAGCATCCTCAAATGTTACTTTTAAATAAAAACTTCAGTTTATCATCCACAAAAATAATAATTAAAATAATGGACAGAAAATAATTTTTTTATACTTTTAAGAGAAATGCAACTGTACAAATTTACAAAATAAATTTAGCTACACGTCATTTTAATATAGCATAAAAGTATGAGCTTACTCAGCTTCCTCCTCAAAGAAATCCCTCACATCATCAATTGGCTTCCTTTTACCTATGCAACAACAGGCACCATGTATTAGAATAAATGGCAGCTGAGCAAGTAGCAGTCCTATAGAACTTTGGTGTAACTGGACTTTTAGTCACAGAGAAAAGGATCACTAAAAACTAGCAGTCTAAGCATCAGAACGCCAAAAATAGAAAAATAAAAAAATAGTAAATAAATAAGCAATACTAGAAAGGACAAAAATATAGTCTAGATGCATTTCAATTATTCATGATACCTCTACCGTGCTTAGCATGGGGAGGACTAGTACTAAAAAACAAGTTGGCAAGGTTTGCTGTTGGCACAACATTATTTGTCGTGCTTTCCCAATTCCTAGCTTTCAAATGATCCCCAACTTTGCGCAGCCTTTTAAACTTCCGTGCTAGCTTTACACTTTCAAACTTGTCTCCAGAACTTAAATTCCAATCTTTGCCACAGCTATTGTTTGTAAGGTCTGGTAAAACAGCTTGGGCTCTGTCAGTAATTGGTGATGTGAAGGTACAGCCTCTTATGCTGCCACTATTACTATTATTATGTAAGGGAGTTCGATTTTCATTATCAATGGGAGAAACAGAGACATTTCTTCCACAAGCATTGCTATCCATATTAACCTTTTCACTTTTTGCAGGACTTGAAGACATCAATAGCAGTTCATTATGTAATTGGGCAGGTGAAACAGGTTCAGGAACTAGATACTCATTTCTGTTATTTGATAGTCCTGCATCATTCACATTTATGTCAGCATGAATCTTATTCTAGGGTACGATGGCAATCCCAGGAAAACTTTATCACAATTTGAATTACGATGAAATCTTACTAATTGCATTACTAACCACAATTATTTATAGGAGACTCTGGAACAACTCCACCCTGGATTAAACTAGTAAGCCGTGGACTAAGCTCACCATCTCTGAAAACATTATTGTCTTCATGAGCCAGCAATAAGGGTGCCTTACTTTCTAGAACATCAGGTGTCTCACAAGCACTATCCCCTTTATTTGAAATATTTCCCTTCAGAATTGGAGTTTGAGGAATTTTTCCAACACCATTGAACGTTTTCTCCATCCAGTTTTCAGTGTCACACAATCTAGACCTAGGTGACATCTCATTATTTACGCATCTTATATGAGCCGTTTTAAGATCTCCATTGGCTCCAGCTCGAGTAGTTAGTTCTGTGTGCTCTTCATCTGAATTCCATACATGACAGGAATTTTGCTTCAAACAATCCAACTCGATAGTTTTTGCACTTGTGCACTTGGAATGTGATAATTCTTTCCAAGGAAGTTCAGGGACAGATATGATTAGGACCTTTCCAGAAGCATCAACATTTACAACATTTGAATCAAAGAGGAAAGAGTGCCCATGAGAACTTTCACCAGGGAAATCACATTTGCTATGCTTCTGCTTGGTTTTCAATGTCCCAGTAGGTGATACATCAGAATCCAGTACTTTTCTTTGTGACTGTTTGTTTGAAGAATCATCAAGANTCTTTGTGACTGTTTGTTTGAAGAATCATCAAGATTCAGCAAATCTGCAACAAAATCTTTAAGATTTAAGTAGAATACTAAGAAAATTGTAGCACAGGTATGAATCTCCCCAGAGAAATTGAAAAATCATTTAAAATTGTAGCACAGTGAATCTCCCCCCATTCATCTTCTCCGCCCCACACACCCCCCCCNACTAGAAAGGACAAAAATATAGTCTAGATGCATTTCAATTATTTATGATACCTCTACCGTGCTTAGTATGGGGAGGACTAGTACTACAAAACAAGTTGGCAAGGTTTGCAGTTGGCACAAAATTATTTGTCATGCTTTCCCGATTCCTAGCTTTCCAATGATCCCCAACTTTGCGCACCCTTTTAAACTTCCGTGCTAGCTTTACACTTTCAAACTTGTCTCCAGAACTTAAATTCCAATCTTTGCCACAGCTATTGTTTGTAAGGTCTGGTAAAACAGCTTCGGCTCTGTCAGTAATTGGTGATGTGAATGTACAGCCTCTTATGCTGCCACTATTACTATTATTATGCAAGGGAGTTTGATTTTCAGTATCAATGGGATAAACAGAGACATTTTTTCCACAAGCATTGCTATACATATTAACCTTTTCACTTTTTGCAGGACTTGAAGACTTCAATAGCAGTTCAATATGTAATTGGGCAGGTGAAACAGGGTCAGGAATTAGATACTCATTTCTGTTATTTGATAGTCCTGCATCATTCACATTTATGTCAGCATGAATCTCATACTAGGGTACGATGGCAATCCCAGGAAAACTTATCACATTTTGAATTAAGATGAAATCTTACTAATTGCATTACTAACCACAATTATTTATAGGAGACTCTGGAACAACTCCGCTCTGGATTAAACTAGTAAGCCGTGGACTAAGCTCACCATCTCGGAAAACATTATTGTCTTCATTAGCCAGCAATAAGGGTGCCTTACTTTCTAGAACATCAGGTGTCTCACAAGCACTATCCCCTTTATTTGAAATATTTCCCTTCAGAATTGGAGTTTGAGGATTTTTTTCAACACCATTGAATGTTTTCTCCATCCAGTTTTCAGTGTCACACAATCTAGACCTAGGTGACATCTCATTATTTATGCATCTTATATGAGCCGTTTTAAGATCTCCATTGGCTCCAGCTCGAGTAGTTAGTTCTGTGTGCTCTTCGTCTGAATTCCATACATGGCAGGAATTTTGCTTCAAACAATCCAACTCAATACTTTTTGCACCTCTGCACTTGGAATGTGATAATTCTTTCCAAGGAAGTTCGGGGACAGATATGATTAGGACCTTTCCAGAAGCATCAACATTTACAACATTTGAATCAAAGAGGAAAGAGTGCCCATGAGAACTTTCACCAGGGAAATCACATTTGCTATGCTTCTCCTTGGTTTTCAATGTCCCAGTAGGTGATACATCAGAATCCAGTACTTTTCTTTGTGACTGTTTGTTTGAAGAATCATCAAGATTCAGCAAATCTGCAACAAAATCTTGAAGATTTAAGTAGAATACTAAGAAAATTGTAGCAAAGGTATGAATCTCCCCACTTTCATCCCCCCCACCCCCCCAACCCTGACATTTGAAAGCAAGAGGAAAAAAGTGAAATTGAAAAATCATTTAAAATTGTAGCACAGTATGAATCTCCCCCAAACACCTCAAATCTACATTTAACATAAAAGTTATCCTAATAGAGAAAAATAATTTCCTTAGTAATTACAGAAGACTTTTGGAAACACAAATTTTCTTATCACACAGGCCTGTTTGAGGTACCTTCTCTGTTGTCATGTTGTTCAACAGTGTCATCTCCCAAGCACTTGTCTAAACAGATTTCATCCTGTCAGCATTAAGTAATATATATAAGCTAACATAATACAATATAGCAAGACAAATAACTCAACTCCATAGATCGAAGCACACCTCAACAATGGAAATTCCGCTGTCCCTAGAAAAGGATAGTCCTTGCAAACTTGCATCATATCGATTAGCATTGTTGTTCGATGCGAATGCATTACTTTATACACTCTTGAGGGATATGTTTGGAAGTGAGGAAAGGCAATAAGAGATGGTTTCCATGCAATTTCATTAAGGTGGAAATACTTGGCAACTAATTCAGTCTCAGCAACAGTTAATTTTTCTGTAATAACAGGTGTCTGAATAGTGTTATCATCTTTCACTTTCTTTCCACGACGAACGAATTGTTCAATTGAAAGCTCAACATATTGGACTTCAGGCTTGAAAATATGAGGAATCTGCAATGAAACATGTACAATTAATAAGCTCGAGGCAAGACTATAGTATCAAAAGAAATAAAGATGCAGTATATCTTAGAAGATCCCACCATCCTCGGACTAGAATGGAAATTGAAGCTATTTATTCCCCCATTTCGCATGTGTTTCACTATGTTCTTACTGTTTTTTTTCTTTCGATTGTAACCCTTCAACTCTGACCCTTCACAGGCTAAAACTAGTAAGATTTGTCAAGGATTTAGGATTCATTGCAATATGCAATGAACAAAGCTTGAAAGAAAACGATAATCAAGAAACAGAAAAAAGGAAACTAAGATGTACTGGAGCTTGTATAAAATGGGGAAAATGCAAGAAGTTCATTGTATGTTCATACTGATCTCAACAACAGCTAACTACAAAAAATGCATTGTTCATATAAGAAAAGGATATCAACTCGTCCATCATGCTTCCTTCCAGTTCTCCCCATCCGTTGAATCATTCTCAATGGTGACACATTAGCATCAAAGCATATAACCAGATCAACTTCCATGATATCCAGGCCTTCCTCGCCAATTGATGTGGCAGCAATGACATTGTATCCACCAGCGCGAAATTTCTGTGGGAGATCTAAGTAAGCCAATGCAAGATGCTGAGAAAAGTAATGAAAGCAACATAGTTACCTCCAAAACAGCTTGCCGAACTTTTTGTGACTGCCCTTTTAATGCTTTTCCTGTAAGAAATTATAGTCAATAAATTTCACAAATAGATACCACATCTAATATAATTGAACCCCAAACGCTTAAGCTATTAGAGAATGGGCCAAACATATATCAAGCTACCACCCTCTCTCACTTGCAGCCTCATCCTGCATGTGGAGAGGTAGACCAAATGCAAACAGGAAAAACGTATTGGTGGAGCCCTACCCTGCACCTTGAAAATCATTAATAAATGAGTTATGAGGATTGGAGGTTTCGAACTCACAACTTCTTGAAACTAGAGTTCTGATACCAAGGTAGGCAACATTGGATCTCAAATTTTTAAGCTATTAGGGAAAGGGCCAACAATTTATATCAAACTAACAATAATTATTGGCTACCATAACACTAATGGATTTTAAGAAAGAACTAATGTTAACCTAGACATATATATATATATATATATATCTATATTCTAGGCTGCAGTAGGCCGTAACTTTTAAGACTTAGGAAAGTATTGAAAATAAGTGTCTCTGTTAACAATAATTATCTTCTCTTTTCCTTGAACACAACAAATTCATTTAAAAGAGATGTCAAGGAACCTGGGAGAGAGAGAGAGAGGAAACATACAAGTGAAAAAATACGAGACCAAATCACAAATTGCTTAACTGCCCTGTAACTTTGTCATTATGGCAGAAGTTGTTTTGGGAAGCAAAGGTGAACCCGGGATCATGTTTTGCTCTGTTAGAGTGAGAGATATAAGATTTTAGGGGGTTGGATAAAGGGTCTGGTGTTGGTGAGATGTGCTATATTGGCAATTTTTTGGGTGGTTTGGTTAGAAAGATATAGAAGCGTGCTTGAGGATGCTAGGGCCATATGGTAGATCTGTTGTGCAATGGGGTTTGGTTTTGGTTTTCCCTTGGGTTTCGCTATCCTCTGAATTTAGGGATACCTCTTTTCAAGCTACATTTTATGATTGGAGTGCAGCTGCATTGTAGTCGTGGTGGTCTTTGTCTTTCTGATTGGTAGTGTTTTGGTTGTATTCTGTTTTGTTTTCTGAGCAGTGGACATCTTGTCCTCTGTATTGTACCATTTTCTCATAAAGAAAAAAAAGAATCATAAACACTTCAAAGAAGGCATCTCAATGTCAAAAACAGCACTTTGATGTCTCTTGACACATGGCCAAAAAAAAAAAATGTGTCTTGACACATGCCAGACTCACTCTTGATATGTCCCAGTAGACATGAAGGGTACATGGTTGAAATGTTTGAA
>QANT01008693.1:1123-16186 GCA_003254885.1 Purshia tridentata
TTTTTTTTTTGTGGTTTTGTTATTAGACCTTTATTATTTAATTTATGGCTTTATTTACCAATTATTTGCTTGTATGCTAGAATTTGAAATAATTATAGGATTGGAATCCTGAACATGTTTTGATGATGTTTTGTACATCTATGATTAATAAGATTATTGTGAGCATGAAAATCTAACGGGATTATGCTAGATTGATTTTGATATCCGTTTTGTGATACGAACTATTGAGATTAATAGTTGTGGATTAGGCTTGTAAGTAGGCAGATATGATTTTGTGACTAGGTAAGCTAGATGTGAATTCTTGGACTAGGTGAGCCGAATTGAGTTATTGGGCCTGATAGGTCGAGAGTTCACAATAATTGTATGTGTGGCAGTGAACCCTAACGTACGATCGACCATAGCATTTGGTAGTCAGCTTGGGTGTGCTATAGTAAACTGTACAGTGTACAATCAGAAATAGATATTCTCTTTTTTGTCATCAACCGAGGTTTGGCTGTGGTTGGCTAATTTGGATCAGCCATGGAAATTATGAGATGATTGATTGTGAAAACTAGTGGTTAGTACCATGTTGAGTACATGAACGCTTGGAGATGCATGTTGTTTGTGATTGTTGTGGGTTGGCTTTGTCCATACGAGCTTGCAGAAGCTTACTAGGTTTGTTCTTTAATCCAGTGCTCTATTCAATGGTGTAGTGGTTTGTTTTGCAGGTTAAGTGAGACTATGGATGCAGCGTGGAGAAGATGATACAATTGGTAATTCATAAGGGTTTTCTCTTTCAATTTTGTAAAGAGATTTGTATTTACTTCAGTTCATTAATATTTAAAAAGTGTATTCAAGGTTACTATTTAATTTTGTAATCTTGAGGATTGGTTTGAAATCAAAGTATTTGATTTATTTATTCCGTTGCTAATTTATATTCTAATCCAAACCATGGTTTTATTTTTAAACCTCAGCCTTACATTGATATAAGCTACTGAGCTTGGTAGTTATATCTAGGGCTGAATAGTCAGTGTGACGTTGTGGCGAGCTCAAATCTTCTAGCCCGAGAGTTTGGGGCATCACAAAATAATGGTATCTGAGCATAAGTTACTGGAGTGGGAATTTATAATGATTTGGGATTGTTTTTGGAAATATTTTTCGAACTTGGGTTAATGAGCTGTGAAATATTTTGGTTCTAGAATATGCTTACTAATTGCTATCTATTTGCTTGCTCCTCAGAGATTTCTAAAGTTTAGTTTTTCCTTGTGGCTGCTAGAATTTGTTTGTTGCAGTTTGTTGTTGGGAATTTCAGGAATGAAATTCTTTTTAAGGGACGTAGAGTGTGAAGACTCGAAAATTTTGTTATTATCTTAATTTCAAACTCAATTTCAATCCTCAATAAATTATAGAGGTTTGATTGCTAAATTAAAACCATATATGTAGAGCAAAGTAGAATCGGGTAAAAATTATAGGACCATAAATATAATTTAGCCATAAAACTATAACAAAAGGAGATTGATGTATCCTACACATCGAATTTTTATTTTATTTATTGATAGTATCAAATTAAAGAAGACTGACAATTCAAAATATTACTGTATACTGACAAGGTCTCAACTGCAAGCACCCAATCTCCTTAGGAACAGAGTTTTAAGGGACTTACTGCTCCTAATTTTATTTACTACGTACAAGATTGAGAGGGAGACCGTATTTTATATTATAAGAAATAGAAGAAATAGAAAGGCTAGAGTTACATAGGCACGGGTTCGACAAGTACAGAAGTTATGAAATCCTTGAGCACAGTTGCATCATTAGTAGTGTAGGCATCATCATTCTTGAATACAGCATCCATGGTACGAGCAAGATTAAGAATCGGAGTTAGGAGGGGCATGGGGACATCAGTAGGGTGGAGGCATGCTTGGTTTAGGTCTTTCCATCCATCGTTCACTTGTTTTCTGAGTTCGATTATTGCTTCTTCTTCTGTCACGCCATATTGTTTCATGTAACAGTCCACAGCTGATAAATCAGACATTCTCTTGTCCTTAAACATGAAGGAGAAACATATATATCATATATATGTATATATTTTAATTAACTAATAATTGCTAGTACTATATAATAAGCATAAGTAATTAAGTACCTTTTCGGACCCCATGTCATCCACGAGTCTACAAATTACTGATGCGGCCTTAACTACCTGGGGCTCAGTCATCGACCAATCTAGGGAGTCTTTTGTAACAACATCTCCCATGAAAATGAAGGATGTGGTTATTATCGATGGGTAGCCACTTGTCAAACGTGATACTGGCATATATTCATCCATTGTTGGTATCTGTTTCTGGTGGATCCATTTGGCTTCTTCGAAGTAACATCGAACTTGATTTTTCATCTAAACAAATATTTATTGAGGATAGCTAGAGATCATTAATTATAATTAATTGAGCAAGTAAAACATATATATAGACTCAAAAGTAGTAGTGGGAAATACCGATTCTATCGCATAGTGTAGGCGATATAGTTTTCCCTCATTTGCAAGCTGTTCTTCAACTTCACTGTAGATTTCCAATAATGCTTGATAACAGACTTTCATATAATCTGGCAGTTGATCTATCACAGAGATGTCCCACCTGACCAATTAATAAAATAATAAGCTAGACTACATGTCAACTGATGACTTAATTATAATAATATTTAATCAGTTAACCAAACCTACGTACTGCCTGCTGCAATAAGTTTTCTGGCTTGAATAAAAAGGATTAAGTAATTAATTATTGATGATCAGTATATAAGAGGCCATATATGGTGGTGCTAATTCAAACCTGTCAACAGCTTCAGTAAAGAGCTCTATTTCCTCAGGTGTGCCATGAAGATCATAAATGTCATCAATAACAGATATCAGGCCAATTATTTTGGATAATGCAATCCTGGCAAAGGAGTATTCGGACTGAAAGTAGAGCGGTAAAACCCAAAGGGAGTAGATCTCAACAATTTTGTCTCTTGCAAAAGGTAGTTCTTTTATAACGTCCTTCCACCACCTGATCAATATATATATTGCATGCATGCATTTATATTAATTAGTTTTACAGAACTATATATAGCATTTATTTTTAATGTCACTAGTGCATGTAAGAGTCCAAAGCTTTAACAAGTCTTAAGGGATATGGTTTAAGTACGTAGTAACCTTGTAATATCACCTAGTTCCTTTTGATGTAATTTCTGGAGTAGGTTGAAATCCAACTTTGCAAAATCTAGGAGAGTTTGGTCATGGGAATCGCTTTCCTCATAGATAGACAAGTAATGTCTAGCTTCCAATCTTGGTAAACCTTTTCGAAGTGGCTGATTCAAGGCATGAGTTACTTGTTTCGCAAGTAGGGGGCTCAAACTGTATGCTACCGACTTAAGATGAGTGGTGGCAAATGTTAATGCCTCATCTAGTAAATTCTCTCCACGTATCATAAGATGTGCCGCTTCGTACAAGCTTAAAAGTCCTTTTATATCATTCACAAGTGATTCTTTAAATTTTCCTTCATTGTCCTTGAACTTGTTGAACATTTCTGCAAGACCTCTTTTCAGTTATTACTCAAAAAGTTACAGTACCAAAAACATTAAACAAAAGAATTGTCACCACTGAGGAGAGAATTTACCGCTTGGAACATTAAAACCTTGTTGTCTGAGCAATCGAAAATGAAGAGCAGCAGTGTAAAGGTCCTCATCATTTTGTAGGTTATTACAGTCAGATGAACTCTTGTAAATTTGCTGCAAAATTTCGTCAATCTCATTTTCATAATGGTAGGACACACCTAATCTTTGAATGTCATCAATCAAGGCCAACTTTTGTGAGGCATTTTTAGCTGGAGCTAATAGCATCCTCTTCACTGCTTCCTTTAGTTTTTGGGCACGTTGCTCAATTTTAGGGTTCGTTTCCTGGTCAGACAAATTGAAAAAAGAAAAGAAAAAAAAAGTCTAAGGTCTGTAGATCGAGAGCTAGCATATACAGATAAATTATCACTTGGCAGTGTACTTATTGCTGTAATATATAAGAGAATGAAATATAAATCCAAATTAATCGCTATTCTGAAATATATAAAACAAATTAAATGGCGCAGCTCATTAATTTGTATCTATGTATAAGAAATTCATATATCTTACCATGGAAGCATATGATAGAAAATGATCCTTCCAAATGCTGGGAGAATTGACAACTGAACGTTGATTAACATCGGCATTTGGGGTTTGAGCTTGATATGCTGAAAGTTGAGCAGACATATTTTTCCAAACTTGGCAGTACTTAGAATTTCTAAATTCTTAAGTTGTATCTATAATGCTAGGCTGG
Source organism: Purshia tridentata (assembly GCA_003254885.1). NCBI lineage: Eukaryota > Viridiplantae > Streptophyta > Magnoliopsida > Rosales > Rosaceae > Purshia > Purshia tridentata. Next base: position 5,436 of record QANT01008693.1, read on the forward strand.
AGTGAGTGAGTTCAATAGCTATGGTTGTTTCTTACTTATAGTAAAATAGATTAAGGGTCGGGAGGCCGGGCTAGCCCGGTCCTAGATTTTTGACCGTAGATATTTAGATATTTAATTAGCCTATTTGGTCATAGATTTGAGTCCTAAAATATAAAAAGTAAACTACTCTTAAGCCACAACTAACTCTCTCATTTAGTCTTAAGCTACCGCATTTAGCTTATTTATTTTGAAGTCATTATCTTTTACTTTAATTACTTTGATTAATATTACAACTTGCTTAGGTGGGGACAATTGGGCTATAGGTGGAACCACATACTGACATGAAAATCAAAGCACACGGGAGGCTGGGACCGATTCCTTCTTCATCCTATAATCAATTTTCAGTACGTATAATCAAGGAATGTAATTTCGATTTCGCTAGGGTTTGGACAAAAATGATGGAAATTACTATCAAACGATGAAAATTTTGAATTAAACTTTACCATATGCTTATTTAACATATTATCTACTACATTTATTAAAAACATTGAAAGAATAAAATCATATTGTAAATTTCATGTGATATAAGGTTAATATAATGAGCGCTGGAAACAAATTCTGTTAAAAAAATACTACACTAATTAATAATTGCATAAATAACATTTCAAATTTATTTAAAATACTGAATCATGATTAAATAAGTATTCAATACCACATATATGGTATAGGGTATAAAGTATATTGTATATGATTCAGAGTATAAGGGTTAGAGGGCTTGTGGGTAGTTTTAGTTAGTTTTATATGAAATTTATTATATAAATTATAAAGATATATATTTGATTGTCTATTAAATTATAAAACACATATCAATGAAAATATATGTAACTATGTAATGTATATAATTTTAGTATAAGGTTTTTCATTAAACTAGTTTGGGTTCTTGTTTCATGTTGAGTGCGTTTTTAATTAAACTAGTTAATAGAATTAATACCCATAAATTATATTCTTTATAAAAAAAACCCCATAAATTATATATTTATATATTTTTTAGATAAGTTTAGGGTTTTTTTTTATAAGTCCATTTGGACAAAATCACTGTTTAAAAAACCCAAATAAGAAAGCCCAAATCACAGTCGGTCCACCTTTTAAAAATCAGGTGCTACATTAACTCCGTTACTGTAGCGGTATTACTATAGCGCACTATAATACCTTCAAGAATTGTTACTGTCTAATAGTAACAATTCTTATTTTGCAAAAAAACTCAAAAATAAAGCAATTTATACAAAGTTTATTTTTTTTTTTTGTATAACCACATCAAAAATAGCATAAAACAAAAAAAAAGCTTGGTTTTTTTTTTTCCCCCATATCTAGAATATTATTACTGTCGAACATTAATAACCACATTCTAAACCAAATTAAAAAAATTGCCACTTTACATTAGAGAATAATTATTCATTATTATTGTTACTGTTTGACAGTAACAATCACCTTATTGTTACTGTTTAACAGTAGCAATTATCTTATTGTTACTGTTTAACAGTAGCAATTACTTTATTGTTACTGTCCAACAATAACAATCAAGATAATTGTTACTGTTCAACAATAACAATACTTGATTGTTCCTGTTCAAGTTCAACAGTAACAATAAAGTTATTGTTACTTAGAATCCAATACTTACAAATTGAACATCCACATAAAGCATGCAACTCCCTTTTGACATCTCTTGGCAAATTCCATTCGCATTGGAAGGTGGTGTGGTATATCTTTTTTTTTTTTTAATTAAGATGNTATATATATATATATATATATATATAATATAGTCCCACAATAGTATTTTACAATCACAAAGTTGTATATATCTACTAGCTAGCTAGTAAATTGGTTGATAATTTTTAAGTTTGCAATTCAAAGGCAACATTAATTAATGGAGGACAAAGTGGTGCTTTTGGATTTCTAGCCAAGCTTTATGCAATGGAGAACTTGTCAGACAAAAGCCTTTTGCTTTTGGAGATGAATCTGGTTCAGAAGTTGATCTTCGTTCTGATTCACAATGGAAAACCCATTTCTGAATCCCTCATCATCCTTCACTACATTGATGAGGTCTGGAGTCACAAATCCCCCCTCCTCTGCTCTCACACTCATCAAAGATCCAAATCCTCAACCAATTCAGAAAAAATTAAAAACCAAAATCAGATTCCCACAATAGCCACCGATTAATGAAAACCCAAATGCCAAATCTTGGAGAAACCTAAGACTGAGAGAAATTTCAGAGGTGCAACAAATTAATCATGAATAAGCAGTTCTTCCTAAGGGCTTATGAGCATTAGATGATCAAAAAATCTATGATCGAGACAAATTCCCCCCAAATTTGCACCAAAACCCAAAAGAGAGAGAGAGAAATGACCTTGTTTGAAATTCCGCGTGTTTCCACCAGAGCAGAGACTCTCTGCGGCTGTGGGATTGCTCTTGATAGAGCCTACCGGAGTTGACGCTGCAGATGCACCACCAGAGAGAAAGAAAGAGAGAGTTACGGTGAGAGAGAGAGAGAAAGAGAAGAGACAGAGAAGAAAGAAATAAGATAAATGAAACAGATAGTGAGAGAGAGAGATGGAGACAAACAGAGAAACTAAGAAGTGGGCCGGGGAAAAAAAATAAATGGGCTAGGAAAAAATAATTGGATCAGTTAGAACTACAATTCAAAAACTGGATTAAATAAGCAACAGAAAGCTCAAAATGGGTGTCTTGGTAATTATCTTAATTGCAAAACCAACAAAAAAACACACGAACTTAAAAACATTAACACATAAATTTATAGAAAAATAACCATTACTAGGCAATTTTATATATGTGCATTATCCACACAAAAATCCTGGAAAACAAATGTGGTTGACAAATAGTATCTACTTTGTCACTTTTGTCAAAGGGTTTAACTCGGGTTTACTTTTTTTGGGCTCCATCCAAGCCCAAAAATTAAATCCAAACTCTCCCTCGAAACATATCTAAAAACTTAAAATAAAAAAAAAAAAATCTTGAAACGTAAATGAATCCAATAAGCCCACAAAATTGAAGCAAAGAGAAAAGAATCATTAATGCGAAGTAATAATCATTGATTTCCCTCACGGTGACAGACACCATTCTTTATAAAAAACTATAACTACAAAAGGGAAAAGATTTTGTGCCATAATCCTATGTGGCAAAATAAATACTACACATCATTATTTTATTATTTTTATGATTATACACATCACCATCTATTTTTAATATAAAATTAATATCATATTTAGTGAAGACCATCTTATCCAAGCCAAATTAAAATGATCATAATTAATTTATACTTAATTAAATAATATACATCATTCTTTTGTTTTTGTTTTTGCAATTATAGCGTTTCCGCAAGTTTTGCTTGAGCTCTCTAGCTTTACCCAAACATATTTCTGCATACTTCCAATATGAAAGAGGAAAACCATGAACGACAAAGTCATTAAAAATCAATAATCACTCATGTCCAATTGCTATACAAAGCAACTCATCTTAAAATCTTTTAGAGGCTTCACCCATCCTTTAGCCCTACATAGTAAATCAAACCCATAGCACATTTTTTAACAAACCCACCCACCCCCAACCTTTGCTAGAATCGGATTTGACTATTATTTTATATATTTTATACTCTTATTCTTGAATTCCTATTACGTTTTTAAATGAATCTAGTTTAGTTTAACTTAGTTGTACATGTTTTTATAGGTTGAAAAGCAAAGAAAAGAAAACGAACAAAAAGGGACACTTTGATATTTCGAAGTTAGGAATTTTTGGGCAAATCAACCTTCTTCTCGGATTAAACTGCACCTCCTCGGAGCAAATGGGATGATAAGCCTTATATCACTGAAAAGATACGGATGTCAGCTTCTTGTAGAACTTTACGGATCATGATTTGCATTTTTCTAGTAAAAGTTATGGCTACTTAAGTACATATAGGTCAAAAAGTTGGTTTGTGCATAAATTAGCAAAGTTATATGTTATATGCATTTTAAAATACATTTGCATACAATGAGATGAGTATTCTATTAAATCAATTTTCCAAATATAATCAGTCACAAGCTGTTGATCGATGAGTCTCACATTATAGGCCTTACTCCAACTAAATGTCCACAAGTGTTCAATATTAACGAACAAAGCAAATGTCTAGTGATGTTCAAAAATTTTTTTAAGTTTAAGTCGTGTTTATTATTTATTTTTATTAGATCTAAATGAGGAATTTAATTTCTAATTAGATTAAAAAAACCTAGTGGGTACGACAATCTTTTTTCATATACTATATTACATCCACTCTGTATACTCGTAGGATATCGAACATAACATAAATTCTAAACTAAATAATTGGATTGAGTGTTTTTTTCCTCTAAAATTGGGGATTTGTTTTTTTTAAGAAACTGAACGTTTAAAGGTTTATAATTTTGTCATGAATTAAATTTTTTTAAAATATTTTTCCTTTTGTGATTTGATTTATATTTTATAAAATTTTAAATGAGGATATATTAGTGTTTTAAAATACTTATATGAAAAATATATTATTAGATATATTAAGTAATTTAATTGACATGAAAATTCAATATCATTATGGCAGTGCCATACTATAGCACTCTAGCATTGCCTAATTACAAAATTAGTAAGGTTAGAAGATTAGAGTGCTTAGCAGAGAATCTCAAAAGGTAAATATGAAACTGATCACTTTTTCATGTTTTAAATCCCTAATTTGATTCTAATTTATATCATTCATTAATCTTCCAATTAATCATTTTTCAAAATATATAAGACATTTTGCAAAATCAACAAAATAGCACAAGAAGTTCAAAAAGTGTTCAAAATCTATATGGGTAGGATTAGGCTGGATTTTGAGTTTCAATCCAAAGTCCTTTTTGAAGCACATACATGAAACAAGAATGACTTTTCCTATTCTAGGCTCTCATCCTCCCAAAAAACAGACCCATATAGAATGAACCATGAATGGATCAATCTCTCAACAGCAATGAATCAATTGGTTAAGATGCATGATCAATATATTGATATATATGATCAAGCGAATTGAAAATATTGAGGCTAGTCTCTTGCTGTTGTTGTTGTTGTTCTTCTCCTCTGTGGTTTAATTAGGGCCTAATAAAGCCAGCGTCGTACGGAATATGGGAGTACATCAAATATTCAGGTGCTGGCTTAAGTGCTGGACCAACAGTCCACATTTGAGCCTCGTTCTTTTTCATCTCTCCGACGAAGCCCTTCCAGTTGGCCCTCTTGACGGACTGGTGGACGGCGCCGGTGGGTCCTACGTTCTTGTACTCTCCGAAGTAGCTATGTTCGGTGTTGGGGCCGCCACTACCTTTCCAGTCTTCGTACCCGTCCGGCTTGACAAAGTCTCCGATTTCGTTTTCCATGAACATCGCCCTTGCAAATACCTTCCACGGCCTCCCCAAGTACACGTTCACCTGAAACCTCGTCGGGAATAGCTTCTTTTCCGGTATAATCTTGCAGCCGTGGAGTATGATCGCCCCTATTTCTTTCTGTTCCATCCTCGCTGGAGCAGTAATGTACGCCATGTTCTGGTCCGGACGATTTGACTTCCTCACAACAATTCTCGACTTCTGGATCACCGCCAGCCCATTACCGAAGATGAAGTCCACATGTCCGGAGATGGTACAGTCGCGGAAGAATTGCCGTCCCATTTGAAGGTACAAGGTGTCTTGGTATCCATGTATATGGCAGTTGAAGACGGCGACTGCGTCTGCTTGTATCCGCAGAGCCACGGCCTGCTCTCCGAATGCACCGGCCGTGTTCTCAAATTTCATGCCCCTGATAATGGTACCGTTTCCAAAAACTGAGAAGCTGGCGTTGTCGTTTATTGATTGGTGTGTTCCTTTTTCGCTTTTGTTTCCGGTCACGATGGTGCGTCTGGGGCCATCGCCGTACATGTACACGCATTCCATGTATTTGGTCACCATTACTTGCTCGTTGTACACTCCAGCCTTCACGTAGATCACGAACTTTTCACACTCCTTCAAAAGCCTGTCCGGGCTAACCTTATTCTTCAAATGCTTCTGCGGGTGCATCCTAAGTGCCTCGTTGATGCTCTTGAACTGGCCGCTGCCATCCTGGGCAACCACCACGTGTGGTGTCAACCTCCAGTTGTCTTGCTTCGCCATCAGCTTCCGGTCTTCACGCGACAACCACCCCGGCAACCCTCCCTTCTGGCTCTCGTCCATCAGCTGCCGACCACCGTTGAGGGCCTTGTCGTTCAACTCCACGCCGAACAGCTTCAGGATGCTCGACACCTCGCCCACAATCGCTAGCGCGTTGTCGGTGATGGCCGTCACGTTCTTGATGCTCAATTTCATGGGGTCATAAACCCTGTGGTCTTGCTCAGGAAGGATGTCGAGGCACGTGACGGAGTAGGTGATGGCGGAGTTGATCCAGATCTTCAGCTCCAGCACGCGGTCCTCCATGGTGTGCAAGTCGGCATCGCCCACGTACGAGAACACGGCCTGGAGGTCGTCAAGGGCTTCCTTAAACATGTCATTGCATTCCTCGAGTGACAGCTTGGTCCGGGTACCGTTGGTGGCCTCCACCAACAGCGACTCCGACATGTTTAAGGCCTTCTTCGTCTTATCGGAGATGGCCAGCAGTGCAGCCTTGACATAGTCCTTGAACTGAGCGCTGCTGTTTTGGGCCACGGGGCTGAGGGCTTGCTGGCATTCGGGTTGGTAGTTTGTGTAATTACACATTTGGGTCACCAACTTCATCTGGGGGGACAGGCTCTCACTTCCAGACTTGGAGGAGTTCTTTATGTGGACCACCGCCACCACCGCGCCGATTGTCACACCCACCACCAGTAACAGGGATACCCCTGTTATGACGGCTTTATTCACCATTTTCTTTTATTCAGGTGTCCCTCCGAACCACTCTATGAGAATCACAGAAGTGGAACGGAGAGAGATTATGAAAGGGTGTGCCCACAGAGGGAGAAAGAGAGAGAGATGAGATGATACATGGAAGATTTGCATGGTAATATAGTGGTCGAATTTTCCCAAAATAGCTAGCTACCACTGCATGGAATCGGAATGGATGTTGAGTGTGCATGGCTGACCTCTTTTTGAGTACGCTAAATTATTGCTTAGCCATATATTCACCCAACCGTTTGTGTTGTGGTCAAATACACGCATTTCTCTTTGCTATATTTGGAGAAATTGTTAGATAAAAGAATAAATAATTGGAATAAGGGATGAACATGTGTACTTTAACTCAAATAAGGAACGTTCAGGATCACAGTGGTAAGACACACAATATACATATGAAGGATCATCATTTCCCTATTGTGCCTTAAAAGGCTCACAACTTGATAGGGTGATGCAGTGGTGATTCTATCACGGAGGATGAATAATTCTCGGGTGGAACATAAAGAAAGAAATTTTGGTGTCTTTATAATATTGTAATAGAGGATAAATTTTTGGGTAACTTTTAATAGAACATCCTACTTATTAAAAAAATATCCTAGTAACATATCATCGATCAGTACTATTTTTATCACATGTAATGCAAATTTAAATCTCGTCAATACAACAAGAAACACTTTATAGGCGACGATCCAAAATTGATTTTCATTGCAAAACGTGTTTCTCCAAAAATCAAAATTCTCTCTGTTCAAGATTAGAGTTCTGAGTTCATCACTATTATTTGAACTTGCATTGGCTTTTTGATTCTCAAAAACTGTTGCAATCCCAGTATGGGATAGGATTGTATGTGGCCGTAGTATGGGATGTGGCCATGTTCTGTGCGAAATGTATAAATATTTAGATTTTCTGCTCCATATTAGCTTAAGCTTTTGTGGTGTATTGGTCAAGTACTTATCATTTGGTATCAGAGCCAACCCCACATCCAAGGTTCGACTTTCTGAAGGGGCGACTTATAGGCCAGATTAAAATACTGGTAGATGAGTGAACCCATCCAAAGGGAAAAGGGCTATCATCGGGCCAGTGTCGATAGAATGGGCCGGTCAAGTACATATCACAAACACCCACAAGAGTTGAATGGTCAAGTACTTATCATTTGGTATCAGAGCCAACTCCACATCCAAGGTTCGACTCTCCGAAGGGGCGACTTATAGGCCAGATTAAAATACTGGTAGATGAGTGAAGCCATCCAAAGGGAAAAGGGCTATCATCGGGCCAGTGTCAATAGAATGGGCCGCCGAGGACGTCGGCTGTGGAGCGTGGTGTTATCTTACAATCCCAGTATGGGATAGGATTGTATGTGGCCGTAGTATGGGATGTGGCCATGTTTTGTGCGAAGTTTATAAATATTTAGATCTTCTGCTCTATATCAGCTTAAGTTTTTGTGGTGTATTAGTCAAGTACATATCACAAACACCCACAAGAGTTGATCTTTGCAAGGCTCTAATACCAAATGTTGGATAGCAGTTCAAGACTTGTTAAAGACTTGTACGTGGTAGCAAAATAAAAAGAGCAATAACAGAACAGAGGAAAAATTGAAAAACAAAGAGATCAAGCTATATTTTTCAGAAATATGGGTGTAGGAATTGGAGAGAGTGTATGTGCCACCTTCTTCTTCTATTCACTTATTTCAGATAGAGTTAATTACATTTTTGATCCCTGTGTTTTAAAAAACAAATTCGGTCCTCATGGTTTTAAAATTTCGATTTTGATCCTTGGATTTTCGTCTATTAACAATTTTGGTCTTTCAATGGTATTTTGCAAATTACATGTATTTACATATATAACGGGAGAATGGAGAGAAATGTTAAACATTAAAGAACCCAACATTGTCCTCTGTTAATTAAAAGATTAAAATCATATAACTTAATATATATTGAGGGTAACATAATAAAATAGAATAATTAGAATTGATAAATAAAATGAAATAGAAAATAACACCTCTCTTATTTTTAGTAACCCATTTACCCCAACTACCTCTTTTGTAGGAAAAATAATTTCTTTATTAAACAAATTCATATTTAAAAAAGGTCAAAGTAATATATATAAATATTTAAGGACGAAAATTGCAAACGAACAAAAATCTAAAGATCAAAATTGAAAATAGACAAAACCCAAGGACCAAAATTAAAATGTGAAACCACGAAGATTAAATTTATGTTTAGAGTAAAACTCAAGGACCAAAATCAGAATTTTGAAACTACAAAGACTAAATTTATTTTTGGAGTAAAACACAATGACCAAAAACTTATTTAACTCTTTCAGATATTACACCTCTAGGCTTAGACTATAACACTTACAAAATCTTGGCCAAAAAAGATAACACTTATAAAAGAAAAGACTAATGTGGCAACACATGGGCCAAGTCTTTTTAACTTAACAATTATGAGTACAAAAGTAAAGCCAATTTTCTGAAGCAGGGACAATCAAACATTAATGTAAAAAAGTAATAAAGCATTAAACTTTAACAGGGGCTGAGGGCTTGCGGGGTCACCAACTTCATCTGCGAGGAAAGGTTCTCACTTCCAGACTAGGAGTTCTTTATGTGGACAACGACCACCACAGCTCCGAAGGCCAATCCGACCACCAGTAACAGAGATACCCCCTTATAACACCTTTATTTACCATTTTATTCTTTTGGAGTTTTTGTTTATGTTTTTTTTGTTTTCTACCCTTTTCTAGGTGTCCCTGTGATCTGCTCTATGAGAATCACAACATGGGAGGAAAAGAGAGAGAAAGATGAAATTATACATGGAAGATTTGCATATATGGGTAATATTAATTAATATAGTGGTATGTACGTAGTCCTATTATATATATTCTATGACCTCAATTTCAAGATTTAATTTCCAAAAGTTTTGATAAAAATTTTAACATCTCCAAAGATTCTCAATAATCCAAATTAAATTCTCCAAAAATTATATTATCTTCAAATAAATCACAAAAATCCACAAAAAAAAAATTATCATTGTCCCAAAATCATTTAGAAAAAAAGAGTAAATAGCCATTTTGCTCCACAGACTTCTAATTTGGAAAATTCAGAACTCTGAATTTTTTAATTTTGTCAATTGAGAACTTTTCTGTCAATTTACACATTTTTCATCCAAATTTATGTTTTTATAGCACTATATGTCAATCTAGATAGAGTCGTTTTTTAGAGCAAAATGGTTTTTTTCATTAAAACCCTACCAGTTTTTCCTCATACCCCATTTTTTCCTTCTTCATTTCCCGTAAATTTGGATAAAAATGAATAAATTGAAGAAAAATTCTCAACTAGCAAAATTGGAATAGTTAAAGTTCTTTGTTGTAAATTTTTATTTATATTTACTCGCAATTTAACAAATCTTTGTAGTAAAGGTTTCATAAGAGTGAGATTGAACCTAAGGAAATGTTTAATAAAATGGATGCACATAGTATAGACTTTGATTAATTTAAAACTAACCTAGTTTAGAAAGATTGATTGGTTAATTTTTGAGTTTTACTAGATTAGAAAAAATAAATAAATTAAAATTAGAAATTTAGATGCAAGAATTAAAAGTAAATAAATAGCAATAATTTAAAGACTAGAAAGTAAGTGTAATAATTAAAAAGAATAAAATAGCAATAATTTAAAGACTAGAAAGTAAATGCAATAATTAAAAAGAAATAAATAGCAATAATTTAAAGACTCGAAAGTAATAATTAAAAAGAAATAAAATAGCAAAATTTAAAGACTCGAAAGTAATAATTAGAAAGAAATAAAATAGCAATAATTTAAAGACTAGAGCTAAAACAATGGTA
>QANT01008694.1:0-18576 GCA_003254885.1 Purshia tridentata
CCCCAACCCAACCCAATCTGCCGAAATGGGCCCAACCCAATCTGCCAAGCCCACTGCTCAGCCACTAAAATACACCTCACCACACTGAATCAAAACCTACACCTAACCCTAGCTATCATCAGCCTCTGTTTGTTTTGTTTCATTCATTTCATCTTCTTCATCACATTAGCGCCGTTTCTCTCTGTCTCTCTCACAAACCCTAAATCTCCATCTTCGCTGCACCTGTAACCTGCATCAGATTCACCTGTAACCTGCACTTGCAACCCTAAACTAAAACCTCACCTTCATCTCTTCAGTTTATCACAAATCTCTTCATCTCTTTTTCTCTCTCTCAAACCCTAGATCTCCATCGCTGCACCTGCAAGCCTACATCACCTTCACTTCACTTGCAGTTGCAGAACAGGTCAACCGATCATCACCTTCACCTTCATTTCATCTCTTCAGTTCATCACTCATCACTTCAGCGCCGTTTCTCTCTCTCTCAAACCCTAAATCCCTCAATCTCTCATCTCTCGATCTCTCTCAAACTCTCGATCTCTCAAATATTCACTCTCTGTCATTTCTCAAACTCTCGATCTCTCGATCTCTCTCAAACTCTCGATCTCTCGATCTCTCTCAAACTCTCGATCTCTCGAACTCTCTCAAACTCTCGATCTCTCAAATATTCACTCTCTGTCATCTCTAAAACTGTCGAACTCTCGATCTCTCGATCTCTCTCAAACTCTCGATCTCTCAAATATCCACTCTCTGTCATCTCTCAAATTGTCGAACTCTCGATCTCTCTCAGTTCTGAACGATCTCTGAAATAGTGAAACTCTCAAATCTCTCACTCTCAAAGACTCACTTTCTCAGCTCTCAATCTCTCAAACTCTCGATTTCTGGGTTCTGAGACTCAAACCTAGAAATCTTTAAAACCCACAAATCTCCACCCTCCACACTCCACACTCCAGCAAACCCACCTTCATAGATCGCACCAGCGACTCCACCGCAAGCTCGTTTGCAACCTGGGTTACTGGCATCTACACAGCCCACCACAAGTCTGTAATGTAAGTCTGTAAGCCCCTACCCCATGTCTCCCTTTTTTTTTTAACGTGTGGTTTTTTTTACACTAACAATGTCTTTTCTGTTGTTTTTTAGGGTTGCAAAAGATAGCTTATTGTGATGCTGTCCTGTGTGGCTGTGCTGGTGCTTGCTGTGGTGCTGGTACTGTGAGTGAGTGGGTTCTAATTTGTGTGGTTGCTGAGTTTTTGAATTGTGTGGTTGCTGAGTTTTTGAATTGTGTGGTTGCTGAGTTTCTGAATTATGTGGTTGCTGAGTTTCTGAATTATGTGGTTGCGGAGTTTCTGATTTGTGTGGTTGTTGGGTTTATGATTTGTGTGGTTGCTGAGTTTTTCTATTAACCAATTTTTGAATTTTGAGTTATTGAGTTTCTATTTGATGTCTCAGCCTAGTAGTACTAGTCAACCCGAGCCTAGTATGGCAGACATCCCTGAATCCATTGGTTCCCCCCCAACCACACCTCACTCCAGACCCCCCACCTGTTCCTAAACCCCTAATTCCAAGTGTTCCTGAAATTGAAAGTGAATCCCCAGTTGTCCCTATTATTGACCTTAGTTCTAAAACTAAATCTGGTAGAAGTGAAGTATGGACCTGGTTTGAAAAAATAATTGAAATTGAAAATGGTGAGTCTGTTGTAAAAGCTAAATGCACTTTTTGTAAGAAGCATTTAACTGGTGGTTCTGGTGGTGGTACTACTCATTTAACTCGTCATTATAAGAAGCATCTTGAATTTCAAAAAGCTAATATGGGCAACCAAATGATTTTTCAATCTGGTTCTGGTGGTAATATGTCACTTTTTGTTTATGATGAGGAAAATGCTCGAAAAGAAGTTGTTGATTTTATAATTAGGGCAGAATTACCATTTACTTTTGTGGAAAAACATGATTTTAAAGGAATGATTCAAAGAGGCTTTACTCCACAATATAAAGGCATTTCTGCCACAACTTGTAAAAGGGATGTTATGAAACTGTTTGTTAAAGGGAAATATCAGTTGCTGTCTTATTTTGAAAAATATGAAGGCAGAATTTGTTTGACTTCTGATGTTTGGTCTTCTAGACAGAAACTTGGTTTTATGTCATTAACTGTTCATTTCATTGATTCTGACTAGAACTTAAATAAAAGAATTATTTGTTTTAAAATGATTGAGTATCCACATAGTGGAGAGTCACTTTCAAGTCATATAAGTGAGGAACTCAACTCTTGGCATATCCACAATAAAATATTTTCAATTACATTAGACAATGCTTCAAATAATGATATAGTTGCTGAGTTGCTGCCTTTATTTCTTATGGTTGATGATGTGCCTAAACAAATATTTCATGTGCATTGCTATGCTCATGTTATGAACTTGATTGTGCAAGATGGTTTGACTATTTTGGGTCCTTCTGTTGAGAAAATTGTTGCAATTGTCCGTAGTTTGAATTCTTCTAATAAGAGACATGAACTTTGGAAAAAATATTGTGTTGATGTTCGTTTGGATAAGAGAAACATAGATAATGATGTTCCTCATAAGTGGAATTCCACATATGAACTGTTAGAAGTAGCAATTAAATATAAGGCTGCCTTGCATAGATATGTTCAAGCACTGCATCAATCTTTTAGAAATACAAGTTTGTATATTCCAACTGAACATGATTGGCTTGTTGCTCAGTTTGTATGTAGTTTTTTAAAGATTTTTGATTCTTCCACCAAAATTTTATCTGGTGTGTATTATCCTACTTCTAGTCGTGTGCTAACATGTTTAGTTGATATCTTATGTGCATTTCAATCATATTCTCATATTGATTTATTTAAAACTGCTGTGGCTGCAATGAAGACTAAATTTGATAAATATTGAGAAAATTTTCCTAAAGTATTTTGTTTTGCAACTGTTATGGATCCTAGGTTCAAACTTTGGGCAATTGGTATATGGTTAAAACTTGTTGGTTGTAGCCAAGATGAAATTATGGTTAAGGTTGATGGCATTAAGTCTTCTTTGTTTCAATTGTATGAATATTATAAGTCACATGTGCCTGCTGCATCCTCACATGTCTCTTCTGAAATCACCCATAATTCTGGTAGTCCTGAACTAGTTTCTCTTCCTGCATTTCAAAATAGTGCTATGAGAGCCTTGAAAATGGCTAAGGTTGTTCAGTCCTCTTTAAGTTCTACTTCTGATTTGCAATATTATCTTGATGCACCAGTTTTAGATGATGTTGATGAGTCTACATTTTCTGTTTTGGGATGGTGGAAGTCACATGATACACAGTATCCTGTGCTTTCCATCATGACTCGTGATTTACTAACTATTCCAGCTACAAGTGTAGCATCTGAAGCTGCTTTTAGTGCAGGTGGTAGAGTGGTGAGTGAGAAGAGGGCTAGCTTGAGTCCAAACACCATAGAAGCACTAATCTGTGTTAAAGATTAGCGCTTAGCTGAAGCAAGAATGCAAGACGCTGCTCAAGATGAAGACCGTGCAGAGGAATTAATGAACATCAAGCTATCAAGACCCGAGTTCCTTGTTGAAGAAAGCCATTCCCTTGCTGCATCATCAACTTAGGTCTAGGCTGCATATTTTTTAAGTTTCTAATTTGCTGACTTTATAATTTGTAAACTCCATAAGGATTGAGGACTTCATAGTACTTAGTTTTTAATTTGTGGACTGCCCAGAATTGTAAACTGTATTATTGGCATTAATTCAATAAAATATTAGGTTTTTTAGGGTTGTGTATGTGCCAACCTAGTTGGGATGTACATGTGAAATGCAAATGATAGATGGGTGTGTGTGTAGGTGCCAACCTAGTTGGGATGTACATATTCTATAGTGATGCATTTCCCCCTCTTGTTATTTATTATCAATTTCAACCTTCTATACTTTGTGGAATGTGGATTCTGAATTTTGATTTTTAAACATTGAATTGGTATATTGTACAAACTTAAAACTTAGAACAAAAAAAAGCCCGGGCCGGCCCACTGTTGACCTGCAACAGTTGAACAAAAAGGCCCATTTTGGGCAGCCCAATCGGGCCTACCCGGCCCGGCCCAATTTTGGCCTATTGGCCCGAGGCCCACGGGTGGGCTGCGAACATGTGACTGAGGCCCGGGCCCAGCCCGGCCCGGCCCTAAAGCCCTATTGGGCTCATATACTACAAGCCCGAGCCCGGCCCGAGCCCGAAAACTAAGGGCCGGGCTTGTCCGACCTGGCCCATTGCCGAGGCCTACTTCGATCTGTGCAAAGATCACTCTCAGACAACTTGTATTTGAATAATGAGTTTTATGTACTTCCTCGATCAGTGGATTTTCTCTCCTTTAATTATTAATTAAGATTGCTTGGATTTTAATTTTTTATTACAAATTTAAAGGTTATTATGTATCTTGGATATATATTTAATTTTGTTGTGCTTCACAACAACTCAAATCAGGAATAAATATTTAATAAGATGAACACAACAACTCAAATCAGGAATGAATATTTAATAAGATGAAGCCTAGCTACTAACTATTAATCAAAGTTAATTCCTCAGTGGTATTTTCTTTTACACGATATAGGTGACATTCAAAGTTCAGTTTTTCCATTCTCGTATCATAAAAAAAATAAAAATAAACAGTAGCAAGATGAGTAGATAATTTTTTTTTTGGCCAAAAGATGAGTAGATCATTGATTCTTGTTAATTTGTAACTTAATTGCATGGTTTTGTTTTTCTTTTCTGAATTATAATTAAGTTAGTTTTGATACAAATATATATTATATATTCACGCGTGTTGTTTGTCTCTTAAAATAACAACTAATTAATTAAATTCTTTTATTAGGTATTGGGTGTAATACTAACGTAATCAGTGACGGCATAATACCAGTAATAATGACGTAATCAGTGACGGCATAATACCAGTAGTAATTAACTAATGTTGCAATTCGTTCTCTTTATTATAACATTATACCATTCATCTAATGACTGAACATTATATTTTGATCCAAAAACCTCATCTTTATTCTTTGGGTGAATGGTTGGTACACATTTAATTTTTGTGATTTTTTTTTTAAGAATGTTGCCTATCTTTTCTATCGACCTTTTTTTATACCACTCTATCGACCTTCTTCTTTATTATTCTTATTTCACAATTTATTTATATGATCAGAACCATTCGTTTTTTAGATTTAATTATGAATTAAGATTATCTCGGTAAAATATCAACCAAATCGGAAATCATTTGATTATGTAATTGTAATAAAATAAATAGACGGTTTTAATAACAATTTGATTTACAGTTAATTTATTTGTAACAATTACATGATCAAACAATTTCTGATTTAGTTGATTTTTGCAGATCGAGATAATGTTTAAATAATTATCTAAAAGATGAATAATTTTGATCTTGAAAATAAATTGTAAAATGAGAATAATAAAAGAGAAGGTGATTGAAGAATTCCTCTTACTGTAATATATAATTGACTATGAGGAAGTCTTAAAGAAAATTAGCAAAAAATGAGCTATTAATTAAGCAACAGCGTTTGGCTGATCATTACTTGCGAATTAGCGCAGTGTACGTAGAACCCACAGAAGTGGATCGCCAACCATAAACTTGATGAACATAAATCACGTATAACTGTCATTGCCAGCCTGGTTAGCTGTAATTAATGCTACTTAATTATTGCCTTTTCACATTAATTATAAAATTAAACACAGACTCGATCACTAGTTTTCTCTTCATATATCACATTCTTATACAAATCCAATTAGAACATCCATATTGTTGGAATTAAGGTCCTTAACTGATAGCTTAATTAAGTAGTTATAAGGAGTTAATCAGTTTAAATAAAAGAATGGTGTTAGTCATGTTAGCTGTCCTTTTTGGACAGATGTCAATACCTTATAGGGTCTTGTCTTTGTGGCTGAAAAGAGATCACAGTCTCTCCTTTTCTTTTCTGTTACAACGGCCAAAAGCCATATACTCTTATTGCTTGTAATTATCAGTATACAGAAAATATATAGATACAGAGCACTACGTGTGCTCCAAGAGATTTTCAGACTCCATTTTCTTCCTTCTTTATTTTTCTGCTAATTCCTACTGTATCTCAACACATATTCCATGCTCATAATCTTCTTCTGAAAATGGAAAATTAACACGCCACATTTTTAGTTTTGTTGAGTTTCAGCTACGTACTAGTGGAAAATATGAAGGTTACCACTGCTCTGTTTAATTAATTTGCTTAATTAAGTATTTTCGGGAAGGGTTTTAATTATTACTTAGTTCACATATATATGTCTTTCTTTGAAAAATGGATCTTTTTTTGATTTATGCGTCTCATATATGCATATGTGCCTTTGAGATCAAACTAATTTTTTCTGTATCGTTAAAATTTTAGTTCATGATTGTGACTTGTTTTTGTGGTTGGATATTGCATGATGTGCAGCAAAAGATAACCATTGAGGTGCAGGTTCGATGCGAAAAATGTCGAGCCAAGGCCATGAAGATAGCTGTTCCGGAAGAGGGTATCGTACTCTGAATTAATGATTACATTTGTTATTAATTTGATCTCCATTTTTCATCTTCTTTTATATTTGGTTTAAATTTTTTGAATATATTTTTGGAGAATTAGTAATGTTGCAGGTGTTATATCAGTGGCTTTCAAAGGGGAAAACAGAGATAAAATGGAGATAATTGGAGATGGAGTTGATGCAGTTTGCCTAGCCAAGTCATTGAGGAAGAAGCTTGGACATGCTGACTTGCTCAGTGTAGAAGAAATAATGGAAAAGAAACCAACTGAGAAAACGACTAAACAAGAAAAGAAGACCGAAAATGAAAATTCTCCTACTCCACCTCAATGGCCAAAAAATTGTCGTCACCATCATGAGTTGGAACTCCACATCTATGATCCACCAACAAGCGATACTTGCACCATTTTGTGATATATATATATATATAGATAGACCTATACATTTCCCTTCATGCATATATGGTTAATTTTATTGATATTTCATGCTTTATTACTGTTGATCAACAGTAATAAAGTATGAAATATCAATAAAACCATATATGCAGAACATTCGTTGTTCTTTGTTTGACTTGTAACGTAAATAAATTCAAGGTTAAATTACATTTTTTCCTTATAGCTTCCTGCGATTTTTATTTACGTCCCAGAAGTTTATAAAGTAGTAATTGTAGTTCTTGGTGCTCGAAAAAGGGCTCATGTCAAACAAACAATTACACGGCCGTAAATAATGAACAATATTGGTTCATCCAACCCAATTTGAATCGGGGTTATGTCCACTTTAGTTGTATTTGGGTTTCATCTCTAGGTGGGAGGGTCTTTAATTAATATTTATAATGGATAGGAGGCCCTTCCCCCTATAATTTCCCAAACATGGATTATAACACACCAGAGGAATACTTATTGAGAGGGATTTGACAAAATTACAAAGACCAAAAGTGATGTCCATGCCACTCCTGTGCTGCACTGCTGCCTCATTAGATGAAGTTAAGTTTTTAATTATCATTAATTGCAAACTAAAGTAATTAAATTAACTACATGGGTATTTATGCAACTAAATTAAACTATAGAGATTTCAGTGAAAATTCAAAACTTGGAAGAAGGTAATTCAGGCCATTTCGTTTCTTGAACAATATATATACTTATCTAGCTTTCAAGGGTACACGACTAATTGATCGAGTACGTGTTGCCCAACAGCATGATAGGCCTGCAGCTACTGTAAACGACTTGTCGGTGATAAAGGTATTGTTAATTTGCTACGTACCACCTAATTAGTTTTCATGTTCATGTAACTAACCAAAAGCTTCATATTACAATATTATTGGCAAAAACAACCGATTTGTAAAGCAGCTTTTTATGCATTTTGCTTAAATAGCAGCTTTTGATGCATATTGTGCTTCACAAGGTTTGGGATTATGTATTGGAGGAATGTTTTTCTGTTTGGCCACCTTGAGATTGTACCCGACATATATATATATGCCTAAGTAAGGGTATAGCTTCCAGGTTTGGGATTATGTATTGGAGGAATGTTTTTCTGCTTGGCCACCTTGAGATTGTACCCGACATATATATATATATATATATGCCTAAGTAAGGGTATAGCTTCCTTTTTTCTAGCTGCATGCGCCACTTCTATTACTGGCCGGCTCTTACTTTCATATTGTTTTTCAATAGAGTAATATTAGGTTCAAAATTCCTGCATCAAATTAATTTTGTTATCAGATGTTGTGCATGTCTATGCATGTTAGTATTTTGATAGTCTCAAATCTAAATAAAGAATAAATAAAACACCCGTAGTATATCTAGTTAAAATATAGTTAAAATTCACATAATTTGAATCCACTTTAAATTTAAGGCTTTTTAGCAAGATACCCACCTGAACTTTAACTCGATTTGTATGTTACCACCTAAATTAAAAATTGAAGCAAGTTGCCCCATGAATTAAATTTTATTTGCAAGTTACCACCTTCATCCAAATCTTTAGAGGTTTTTTGGTCCATTCATAGAAAAAAAATTGAGTGACCAATTACAAGTGGACACATGTACAACTATTTTTCTATTTCTATTTTTCTATTTTTACAAACTTTGAAAATGAATTAAAAATAGCTCTGGACACAGAAAAATTCACAGAAAATTTCTACAGATTCGTTTTGACAAATACTAATTTATACGAAGTCAAATTACCAATTTTATAGTACTAATTTACTATGGAGTCAAATTACTAATTATCACTTCAAGAGTTTTCAAAAAATTTCGAAGTGACAATTAATTTCGAACTTCCGAAATTTTTTGAAAACTCTTGAAGTGACAATTAGTAATTTGACTCCATAGTAAATTAGTACTAGTCAAGACGAATCTGTAGAAATTTTCTGTGAATTTTTCTGTGTCCAGAGCTATTTTTAATTCATTTTCAAAGTTTGTAAAAATGGAAAAATAGAAATAGAAAAATAGTTGTACATGTGTCCACTTGTAATTGGTCACTCAATTTTTTTTCTATGAATGGACCAAAAAACCCTTAAAGATTTGGACGAAGGTGGTAACTTGCAAATAAAATTTAATTCAGGGAGCAACTTGCTTCAATTTTTAATTTAGATGGTAACATGCAAATCGAGTTAAAGTTCAGGTGGGTATCTTGCTAAAAAGCCTTCATTTTATTGAAAAATGTTACATTATTTTATATAGAGAGTGAAAGAGTGAAAGTAAAAAAAGGCATGCTTTGCCTAGAAAAGAATTGTTTACTTATTTTGTACCAAAAAAAAAAAAGAATTGTTTACTGATTGACTGGATTGCCCAAGCAGTTAAATAATTGGCCAAAAAAAGAAGAAAGTAATTAAAAAGAATAAACAAATTATGAATTCTTTATTTTTTTAATAATCAAAACACTTCTAGTCCATACAACACTCCAGCGTGTTGCTCAGGGCCGCCATGTACAAAATACACATCCCTTATCTTCTGAAACGCTTGCCAGGTCAACAAGCTATCGGAACCGGCCTGGTGGCATTTCCCGACCGCCCGGTCCACCTCTAACGTCCTAGCAACCCGGTCCAACCCTCCGTACAAGCTCTTACAGAAGCGCATCATGTGCTTGACGTCGTAAACTCTATTTCCAAACAAGACCCTGACAATACTCAAAAACTCAGACAAGCCACGCGGCAAGTTCTGGCGGGTGAGGATCTTCACCAGGTACCCAAAGTCGTACGCGCTGTGGAACGTGACCCAACTGACCGAGTTGTTGCAGACGAGTCCGGACGACATCATGAGCTCGGCGAACCGTGCCGAGTCAACCCCGTAGGACCGGTTGCGGTCGAAGTCGATGCCCTGGCGGCGGAGGAGCTCGATGGAGTCTGGGGCGTGAGGGTGACGCGCGACGTCAAAGTCGTTGAAGTTGAACTCCCAGATGAAGCGGGAGGAGGTGCCGAGGTCGGGGAGGTTGCCGCGGGAGTCGGAGAGCGTGAGGCCCACCTGAATGAGACTGAGCGCGTCGACGTTGGCTTTCAAGATGTTGTAGTGATCGGAGGGGCGGAGTTGGCGGTGGTAAGGCCTGGTGGGGTCGACGGGGGCCCGAAATACTAAACCGGGGAACTCGGTGTCCATTGAAATGTAAGGGTAGGCGTGGATGAGGTTTTGGATCAAGTAGAACTCGGAGTCGAGATTGTGGGCCCACACTT
The DNA here is from genome assembly GCA_003254885.1 of Purshia tridentata. Lineage (NCBI taxonomy): Eukaryota > Viridiplantae > Streptophyta > Magnoliopsida > Rosales > Rosaceae > Purshia > Purshia tridentata. Next base: position 10,198 of record QANT01008694.1, read on the forward strand.
CGCGGATCACGATGGGCTTTGGAGTCGGACTCGGATCCTCCGTGCAGTACATGTCTGGAAGAAAGACTTGGTATGTTGTCAAGGCTTAAGAAGAAGACTGCTGAAATGTTGTGTGGCTTTTGGGGTATATATATATGGAGAGAGAGAGAGAGAGAGAGAGAGAGTTGGTATGTTGCTGGGAAACTGGATATGAGAGAGAGAGAAGCCAAGCTGGACCAAGGTAGTCAAAAGCAAACGCATTCAACACTTCACCTTATACTTGTCTCTTACACGCATATGCATGTATCTGGCCTTAATAATATTTGCATACCAAGTTTCTCTCTCTCTCTCTCTCTCTCTCTCTCTCTCTCTCTCTCTCTCTCTCTCTCTCTCAATTATAACTTATAAGTAGTCATTGTACAGTTTTCAATGCATAGTCAAATTCACTGTACAGTGCCTATTCATCAATCTATTTTAGTCTCTTTGGTTTGATTTTCATTTGTCTAGAGAGTTATATCTTCTGTGCTATATAAAAGATAATTTGTACCCTTTTTCCATACGATGGTGTTTGCACTCCAGTATAAACATAATGAGACTGATTATACTCAATCCATTTTAAGACCTAAAATCTTGTAATTTTTCATAATAATTAGATGCTTAAATTAAAAAAGACACTTACCTTCATAAGTAAAAAACAAATTTGAAACAGATCAAGAATAAAGTCTAGAACGACTAGTTGTGTCAACGGACATTAAATAGCTTATCTCTTTTGGTCTCTTTATACATTAAAAGTTTTATGGATGTTGTAATATTGAACCGGGAGATACCAATTTTCCTATGTAAATCCTAATTCACTACACCATGACAGATTTACAATATTAAAAACAGAATCTACTTCTTACCTTTGACCACTAGAATTCCATTTTTTGTCCGAAACAATAGGATTTTTATTTAAGGAATCTTTTGTAAGATTACTTTACAATTTACATTTTATTTTTATGATTGGAATTGGCAATATTTGTTGTTTCTATTAAAATGTATGCACGTTTTATTACATGATCTAACACATAATAAGGTAAATAGATATATAAAGTGTATGCACGTTTAAAAAAATAAATTTTTTTTTTCTTTGAAAGACAATGAAAAAGTACAACCAACTGTGAAACCCCCCCTCTTCTTGTTTTGGAAATTTTTTTGACCAAATGGGTGCGATGATAATTGCCTAATAACTTGCAATAAGAATATATGTCTGTAATCAAAAAAGGATAATTATATATATAATTATCTAAAAATAAAAATTAATTATGAGCTAACTGGACATAGATTATTAAAAGGTTCTTAATTCTTAATTAGTTTTACAGTGTTGTACGTGTTGCCGTCACATAGATTGATCACACGTTTATTCGATGTTTAGTCTTTTATAGGAATGTATTATTTTAAAGTTTTTGGGGACAAACGTACTCAAATGTATTTAGATTGTAGAATAATAACTGCATGTACTTTAAAAGTCGGCTGATAAACCAATGATATATCGCATGTTTTAAGCATTTCAAACAGGAAAAGCCAAGGAAGCTCAAATTCCAAGTCAAAGTAATGAGTTTGAAACTTCGAAATCTCTCTCCACTTGTAAATTAAAATAATAATCAAATAATTATATCCACTCCTTTATTTATGTCTATGTGGATCCCATCGAAAGTTTCTAGACAATCCACTTGTAAATTGTAATTCAAATTTCTGTAAATTTCTTTCTGTCATGGTCAATTGTTCAGTCATTTGAATGTTGTGCATTACAGTCCAGTTGGCTTTCATCTTTTTTACTATACCTTCTACTTTTGAACTTCAAACTAAAGGCAAATATTTTGATTCAGAGCTTTTGTTTGGTCGTTTGAATACACTCTCTGGTAGATAAGTACATTTTAATAAGGATTTCTCTACCTTGTTGGACAAAGGTTCTCCTTCTAATAAGCCTACTTAAGTATTAATTGTTTCTTGTATGTTAAGTTTATGATTTCTTGTGCTTTTGGTTATGTATCTATTAGTTCGTCAAATTCATTGTGTTTTTAGTTATATACTATATAAACCGTTGCAATGTTGGTAATGTGTTTTGTAAATCGTTAGTAATTCAAATACGAATTACTAAACCACCATATGGTTAAGTTGAATCTTAAAGGAGGATTTTCAATATGAATAATTGTAGGACCTACTTTATGCAACCATGGAAACCTGACTTCAATGCTGTGACAAAGGATGTCGATGCAATACACTTCTATCCCAATTTAGACTTCAATTTTAGAGCTCATAGTAAGATGGGTAATTTATTTGGGCAAACTTATAAGGTTATTTTTTCGGGTCTAAAACATATAAAGGTTGATATTTCCTTTTACAAGGTTGTTCTTATTTTAAGAAAAGGATCATATTGTTGAGGCTCATCTCACAATGTGGTTCCAATCAACCAATCAATCCAATCCAATCCATCTTGTCAATTTTCCTTTGGGATTACAGCCCCATAGTACCAAGAAAAAAGATGGAAGTCAAAAAAAAAAAAAAAATATTTAATTCCACAGATTTTGGTTTGGCAATTTGCAACCATTATGAATCACCTTGAAATATTTTCATAATTTCAACCTATGTACCATGAATCCACTTCAAATTACAGTGTAAATTAAGTGTAATTCTACCTCCGAAATTATCTATCATTGGTGAGGCTGGTTTAGATTTCTATCACTTTTTAATTTCTCAATACACACCCCTTCAAATTCTAGAAAAAATTAAACAAGAAAACCAAACCCCAACCCCTAGCTGCCAGCAAGGTTGCCGGCGGCTCCCTTCTCTCTCTCTCTCTGTGCTCGGACCTCAAGATCGACGGTCGTGTTGCAGACCCCCCGTTGCAAAAGACCAGAGAGAGGAAGTGAGAGAGAAGCATAAAAAAGGTTACAGTAGTGGATTGGACTGTCCACAACCTTGCGTGCCATAAGGGCAGGGTGGGGGTGGTGGTGGTGCTACTGGATTTTGTTTTTTGTTTTTTGTTTTTAATTGTGTCCTTTATGCTATTTTCATATTAGGATAAAATTTTAAATTCAAAAATGAAAAAAGAGGGGTGTGAGAATAGCAACAGACTCTCAGTTTTTTGTTCAATCATAAGGCATGGAAAACACCTATTCTTTTCAGCATTTCTCAAGTTGCCTAGCAATTTCTGATAACCAATGGAGACCTGACCTATTAAGATAGAAAACCAAGAGAGGACACCTGGAAGGCTGGAATCAACTGCTTAAATCAAGTATCTGAAAAGCTTAGCACTCCATAACTGGTTCGATTGCATTTCCATAAAGACATGGAAAAAAATCCCATCAAACATTCAGACAAGAAATATCCAAAGGAGAAACACTGGGGAAGGGCAAGTGATGCCACAGCTGCTTAAGGACCACTTCTTTTTTCTTAAGCTTTCCATAATGAAAATATCGTACATGTATATGCTTCAGTTTCAGCCTATGCCAATTCAGTTGTTGAACAAATGTCTGACAACCTTCAACGTTGTCTCCATTTAGAAATATGTACCTTCAGGTGGTTGGACAATCTTGCGGTTGTGTGAAGCTGTCATTTCCTTCTTAAGCTGTATCAGTATGTTTTCCATGGTGTACTCCCGCTGCCAATTTGCCAGCATTCCAAACTTCTTTGCTTCAACCTGTTACCAATTACTCTCCTCATCAAAAAATGGAATCGCTAACACAAAATCTTGAATAGTGAAGTAAGAAAATCACAAGAAAACATTTCTAGAATAGTCTGATCACAACACAATGGGGCATATGAAAAAGATACAAGGAACTAGTGCAAACCAAAATCTTACACTACAGTAGTGAGACTGAACATAAAAGTATTAGTCCTACAGAGGAAATTCCTGACAGTTTGCATTCCTAACTCATATAGTATATGATCATATTAAGTTTAAATCATGACAAATCTTTAAAGACATTGAAATTCCCAAGAAGTATTAATTTCCTCGCCTTATTTCATAATTTTCATTGTATAAGGAATCGAATCATCACTTAATATAATTTTTGTTTACCTGGGATCACAGCACAGATTTTGTAGTTTCAAATATTACAAACAAGGAGAAGAAAATTGTTCAACTTAGTAATGGAAGCCCCATCAAAGGAACTATCACTAAAAAACAAACCAACAGCATTACATTGATTTCACAAAATCAATTCCATCAAACCTTTCCGTATCAAGGAGAAGATATGCCCAGCATGACACCAGGAGCAAAGCCAAGCCCAGATATAAGAAGATATCATAAATAAGCCAAAACAAACAATTAATTTACATTACAAAAAAAGAAAAAAAAAAAGTTTTATGAGACATTACCACTCCAGTTTCATGATTAACACAAGTCATTTTGATGCGTGTATGAAATCGTACACTTGGTGGCTTCTCAGGATAATCTTTGTCACAGAACAGTTTAAGTTGATATATGCGTCCTTCATGAACAGTCTGAAATAAAATCAAGGAGTACACAATAAGCAGAGGGAATTTTCTGTTTGAATGCTAGATTATTAACCAATAAAATCAAAATCATAATTACACATCAACTTCTCACAAGAACACAGAATTAAATTACAAGTAAACAGCCCTATTAGTGAGAAAATCCAGAACAATCAGAAAGAGTGCAATCACTTAAAACAAGCAGTGATACACTGCAATATCAAATGGGGCAGGAGAAAGCAACTACCTCAAGAGTTGGCATAAAAAAAGATTTGAAAGCAAACTTGACATACAACTACACAACTTTAGAAGATGAAATAGCCAATATTCATCTATGTTGGAGGAAGGCTTGTGAGGCAGGACAAGAGCAGAAAATTAAAAAGGAAAAATCATAAACTCCCTGGAGACTGTCCACGATACTGTGTGGGAGACTATTTACAGTACTGTATCATGTACTTTAACAGCACCTTTTTTATCAGGTTATTTTGACTACTTGCGGTATTCTTATTAGGTTATTTTATATGGCAGATTAAGGGTTTAGGATATAATTCTTTTAAGGTTTTTATGGTTTTCATACTCATATATTATGGCTGAAAACTTTATATCAGACACTTAAATTTTTACTATTAATAAAATTAGCCTTTAGCAAGTTATCTTGGGAACTGTCAAGTTTGCTTGATTAGCACCCAAATTCCCTCTAAAAAAAGTTGGCTTCATGATCCACTGAACCAGGCCAGGCCTAATTGGCCAACCAACTGTATCAGGTTGTCGGTTCAGTACTTTGGTCTAAGATAGTTTTGAACACGAATAAGCAGCTACAAGAACAAGTATTGCAGCCTAAGAATATTAAGTGAATCATCCATAATAGAAAAACATAAGCAAGTTATGTTGGTATTCTTTGCTGTTGATTTTCCTTGTATACAAAATGGATCTCTTCAAAATCTAGCTTCACAGTTGACCCCAACCACCTTGTTAAATTCTGAATATGAAGTAGGACAGTTACAGGAAACCATCTACCGAAGTTTGTATTTGGCTTTGGGTAACTTGGGTTTAAAGGATTGAGATCGTCCAATGAAATAAACAAATCAAGCTAAACCAAACCATTTATTTGAGGTTGAATAACCCAGACTTAAGCTTGGCACAATGGAAGTGCACCCAAGTGTATACACGAGATTTTTTTATTAAACATCAAAGTGCTTCCTATAAATGTACTTGGAAGTGCTTCTCCATAAAGCACTAAAAATGCTTCTATAAATCAAAAAGAATTTTTGACTCTCTGCAAGTGCTTTTTAGGCATTCCAAAAGCACTGACAAACAAGTCCTTCCACTAAAAATAACTAAGCCATGATGTCCTTGATAATTTCAGTATATCTAAATGCACTTGCAAAGTAAAAGGCAAAAAACTATCAGAAAAATCTTTTGTCAAATCAATAAACTTGTGAAACCATCCTACATGTATTATCTAAAAGTGAGACCTCTAGAGTGAAAATGTTAGCTTCATTGTCTCTTCATGAATATTAAAATGTTAAGTATTGCTTGACAAGACCTATAAACTCTTGTCTACAATTTGGCATTTTTCTTTCTTAGGTTGCACTCGTAAAATACAAAGCAATGGAACATGAAATTATTGATATGAGAAGATCTAAAAAGAAGTATACGTACTGCAATGCCATCATTGATTGCGACTTGCGCAAGACAAAACAAAGCATACAAATATGTATTAATGCATAAAATTCAAGATAACAAGGCCATTCAATGTAGTGGTTAGTGCAACAAAAACTCATGAGCAGAAAAGACCGGGGGAGGGGGGGTGATTATTGAGGCACTTGCTTACATTGTGTGGACCAATTATAGTACCCGTCCAAGAGCGCATGTAAATGTCATCTCCATCATCCATTCCATAGCTGACAGTACCATCTCCTATACCCTTCTCTCCACGTTCAAGTTCCTCCAGCAACCTAAAATTTCGGGGCACTGCACAACATCAAGAGACATGGTAAAACATCCCAACCTTGCATAGTACACATAACATACTGTACCAAACACTTCAAGTCATTATTAAAAGGCATTGAAAGATTCCAGGTTAAGTAGACAATACCACTATGGTTATCCCACTCCAAAGAAGAGAAATGAAATGAGCAAATACATCAAAACTGGCGAAACATCCATATAGGTTTGTTATGTCCTTTGTCTGGTAGGCTGTGAAGCACTAAATGATTGTTAACACACACATATATCTTTTTAACGCTCCAATAAGGCTAAAGTAAGAAGGCAACTTAAAGAGATGATCCTGGATTGTTAAATGAAAGAATAGGAAAGGATCAAAACAATATATGACCGTATATGGACATATAACCAAAAGGATTAACTCCTTATGTTGCAGGTTTATTTATTACCTTACTACACTCAGATTCTATAAATGCGCATAGTTATTCTCAAATAAGAAACTTAAATACGCATAATTAAGTACCTATTGTTTAATTGTTAGATCAAATATGATTGGCTGATATGCATCTACCTATTATAAATCTCAACCTTCCATATCTGATTTAACAGTTAGGAAACAAGTCCATTTTTAAGGGCCTTATTTGAAGACCGTAATGTATAATAACTAATCTTCTAACTTTAGATAACATTTAAAGTTGGAGTGTTTTGATTATTGACCGTAGAACTGTTTTAGTGTTGGGTTTTAACAGTCCAAAAATAACTCTATTTTATTTACTTATTTTAGTTACTTACTAGACCCTTACTACCGCACAAGTCAACACAATCAATGGACTGAGCCCTTTATGACATGTATACATACATATACATAAATTCATTCAAGAGCAGACAACTTGCTCGAGCAGAGTGAGATTTTTCTAAAGGCAGATTGAGCAGCTGTTCAATCCATTTTCATTTTTGTGTGTTGGTGGGTTTTGTTTTACATTTTTATTCTGGTCTCGAAAAGGTTTATTATGGTGTACAATGGTTTAGTTCTTAGCTATTGGGTTTATGCCCAAAACTAGAGTTAACCTTAAATCTTTGAGATTGAACAGATGAATTAACAAAAAATACAAGCAGCCGCTCCGGCGGATTGACGGCTGATCTATACACTATGGCGGGAAAACTCGAACCGGCGTCTATATATATATACAAAAAATACATACAAAGACACATGCATACATACATACATACATACATACATATATGTGAATGAAAGACCCATTTAATTTTGTACATCTAGTTCGGTAGAGATGACCAAGGAAGGAAAGCATTCTGTATTAAAACAATTTCGAATAAGAAGCTTCAGTGGCAATCAATCACAAGCAATTCACAACCAAAACATATAATTGAAAACGAAAATGAAATGTAACATGTTAAAGCAAAATTGGGGATGAACACAATAAGGAAGAGAGATGATATACCGACGATACTGGATCCAGCTGAACCAATCGTCATTGAAGGAGACAAAGAGTTTCAAATCTGATAGAGAGAGAGAGAAAGAGAGAGGTGTCAGAGGTTTTCTGGACAGCGATTTCCTGTTGTTATGAAACGCAGGGTATAAAGGGGGGACGACTAGTCAAGACTCGGAGCAATTATATAAGTGGAGGTTAACTCAATCCCCCGAGGCCCTTTCTTGTAGTGTTGCCTAGGTTAGACATAAAATATAAACATTTTGTCTGAATTTTTTTTTTGTTTTTAAACCACAACAAAACCATTATTTTCATAACAAACCATGTGCCATAAAGCCGACAAACTATGTGCCATAAAATATAACTTATATTTTCATAATGTGTAAACTAAGGTTTGTAGGAGCTTTTAATTCTAGAATTTTAAAATAATTCAAAATTTAAAATTAACTTCTAACATAAAGTCGACAAACTACCATTTGATTAATCTAAAAACTATTATAAAACAGTCCCTCGCAGCCCTTATAAT
>QANT01008695.1:0-59359 GCA_003254885.1 Purshia tridentata
AAAAAAAAAAAAAACAGACAGTGGAATATCTAAAAGACATTCCTCGTCCAAACGTTGTCCCCTAAGGTCTTAGGAATTAAAATCACCATTTGATCGCCCAAATCTACCTTAGGGGACGACATTTGTTTGTCTCTCAATGGTTTGTCACCCAAAGCTACCGTAGGGGACGAAATTATGGTTTGTGGCCCAAAGGCACCTTAGAAGATGAACTTGTTCGTCGCTTAAACTTGTTTGTGTTACGTATACAACAGTGAGGAGATCATCCATCTATATATGAAAGTTAACTTGAAAAGAATAAATTTTAAATTGTTAGGAATGATCAAATTCATCATATCGTATTAATTGAGCTATACTCACTAAGATGGAAGCCATCACGTTGTTCTTAGTCTCTTTCGGTAGTTTTTTCAAACTGTTGGCAATCAAGGGGCACTCGGCACAAAAAATTTCTCTAACCTCGTGCGAGAACAAATTGTCGACGTGGGGGTTGGCCGGTCGTCAATGGAAGGGATCACACACCACATGAATCTGCTTCATCGTGGTGTGCGTGATCTGAGAGGACTTCAACCCTCTACATAGTCTCCTCGTCATTTGGTACCTACAAAAGCAAATAAAACATATTAATTTCACAGTAATCTTAGAACATCTAAATATAATCGAATCTAAACACAATCGATGATTTGACCAGAAGCCACAGTGGATGGCGTAGATCCGGAAGCTAAGGTGGATGGCGTAGCTTCAGAAGCCGAGGTGGATGGCCCAAGAGCTATGTCATGACCGTAATGGTGAGACCGACAGGCCCGATGTCTCACAAAAGCTGAGGAACTACTCTAGGAGGCATGTACTACAAAAGCCTAATTCGAAGCCCAAGTGGCTTGGACTGCAGCATCACGAGTGGCTAAGGCAAAGTGAGCGGTGCTCCTAGATGCACCCCTCCTCCTACTGTAAATCAACCGCTGGTCCTTATGCATGTTTCCGTATTATACGACAATTAGACAACGATGATTCACCTTTCTTCGTCTCCTTATGCCTCATATAAAGTTTGTTAGTATTAATTTTGCACAAGTAGTTCTATATATGGACTGCGGGATCACAAGCGGCTAAGGCATCGTGAGCAGTGCTCTTAGATGCACCCCTCCTCTTGCTGTAAATCAACTGTTGGTCCATAATGTATGTTTCTGTATTCAACAATACTACACTTACTACATTTTTATACCATAATTTTATATCATCTTACGTGGTAATTTACATGGTATTAATATATTAGACACTAAAAAAATAAAAATAAAAACCCTAAAAATAAGGAAATACCCTGTCAGTACAATAATGACATATAAAATGGTATAAAAACATGGTAAGAATAGCATTATTGTTTCCGTATTATACGACAATTAGACAACGATGATTCACCCTTCTCCGTCTCCTTATGCCTCATATAAAGTTTGTTACTATTAACTTCGCACAAATAGTTCTATATGTATGCTATATATACACATATAACATATATATATGTATTCTACCTCAATTAAATACATTTAATAAGTAAAATAAATATTAAAATACAACTAATTTTTACAACAAAACTAAATTTAACATACAAACTAAATTATAATATTAAACTAAACTTAATAATTGAGATAAACTTTACAATTAATCTAAATTTTGGAATTTAAACAAATTTAACAATTATGAAACATTGAAGAATTTACCTCAAAACTCAGCAATTTCTCAAATCAAATTTTTCTGGTACTCGAGAATTTTCCTAAAAAAATATATATATATATATATTTATATATCAACTTTGGCTTGCTGCTAAGAGGGGATCAGGAGGAGTGAGTTGTTGCAATTTGGCGGTTTCAGAGGTTGAGGGATTTTGGGGGTTGACACAAAATGTATTAATAAATGTGTATTAACGCAAAGTAGAAAAAAATTAATATTAATGTTCCATAATTATATCTAAATATATATCTGTACAAATAATAAGTAATGAGTTTAGTGGACAATCTATCCTAAGGCGGCAACCATGGGGGGTCAGCTAGCTGTAGGTGTCCAGGATCGCACACCTGACGAATCTTCTCCTTCATGGTGCACATGGTCCGAGCCGACTTCAACACTCTACATACCCCCTTGTCGTTTTGGTACCTTCGTAAGCAAATATAACATACTAATGTTTCACTGTAATCTTAGAGTATCTAAATACAATTGAATCTGAACACAATCGGTATTAACATATTTCTTATTTTGCTGATCAACAAACCCTTCGTGACACATAAGCAGATCCAATGCTCGAGTCGGGCTGGACTATAGGAGTGGGCTCGGCGAGAGCAACCTGGACTGCAAGGCTCCTATATATATATATACCCCAATTAAATACATTTAATAAGTAAAATAAATGTCAAAATATAACTAATGTTTACAACTAAACTGAATTGAACATACAAAGTAAATTTAATAATAAAACTAAATGTTCTAATTAAACTAATTGAAAAATTAAACAAAATATCTGAATTTGGTAATTAATCTAACTAATGTTTACAACTAAACTGAATTGAACATACATACTAAATTTAACAATAAAACTAAATGTACTAATTAAACAAAATATCTGAATTTGGTAATTAATCTAAATTTTAAAATTAATCTAAAATTTTAAAAAATTTAACAATTGTGAAACATTAAACAATTTACCTCAAAACCTTGCAATTTCACAAATCAAATTTTCTCAATGCTTGAGAATATTCTTGCAAAGCAATCAAGAAATTTAAAAACCCACAAAAATAGAAAATTACAGAAAAACGGAAATTGGGATTTCGGGGAAGGGAGGCGGAAGGGGTTTGGGGGAGGGGTGGGCCAAGCTAGAGGCTGGGGCAAGAGAGGCAGAGAGAAGAGAGACAAAGGGAGTGGGTTGGGAGGTGGGACGCTAGGGGGAGGGGAAGGGGGTGGGCATGGAAGGCTAGGCTCAGGAGGGAGAAGCAAAGAGATGAGAGAAAAGGAAAATAAAAAAAGGGAAGAAGGGGAAAGGGGAAAGACGGATTAAATTATTTGGAGAGCTTTAGGTGACGAAATGGTTTTGTCGCCAAAACGGTCTTGTGCGACAAGCTATGGATTTCGTCGCCTAAAGTAGTCCAGATAATTTAATCCCTTTTTATTATGTCAATTTATTTGATTATCATTACCTAATTTCAACAATCATAATTATTTATTTTCTATGTTCGCCCTCAAAGATCATCCATGTAAAACCTTAGTCAAATCAAAAGCCGTTGGATTATCATTAGAAAAACCATGTTTGTTTATACATTCAACCTCTGATACCTAAATTTTAAAGAACAATTTTTGGGTCACCCCACTTTTCGAAATTACAATTTCAGCAATATTGGCGCATAATCGAAACCGTTCACATTTATTCTATGTTCGCCCTCAAAGATCATCCATGTAAAAACTTAGTCAAATCAAAAGCCGTTGGATTATCATTAGAAAAACCATGTTTGTTTATATATTCAACCTCTGATAGCTAAATTTTAAAGAACAATTTTTGGGTCACCCCACTTTTCGAAATTACAATTTCGGCAATATTGGCGCATAATCGAAACCGTTCACATTTTAGATCACCTATTATAGATCATCTATGCAAAAAATCAACTCAATTGGAAATCATTTGGTTATAGAATTGTTATCAATTAAATAGAAAAAATCAACGGTTTGGTCAAAAAATCACTCTTTAATTCGGAACCATTCATTTTTTCTCTTTAATTGACAACAATTATATAACCAAATGATTTCTGACTGAGTTGATTTTTTGCATAGATGATTTATAATAGGTGATCTAAAATATGAACGATTTCGATTATACGCCAACATTGCCGAAATTGTAATTTTAAGGGGTGGGGGTGACCTTGGGGTGACCCAAATATTTTTCAATTTTAAATCTCCAATTAAACTAACTTTTTGCATAGATGATCTTTGAGTGAGGAACTAAAAAATGAACGGTTCGGATCGTTGGAAACACGATTGAGATGTGAGCTTATACATGTTAATTAATACACTTTAAGAGTATAATTCTATTAACTTTTTCATTGAAACCTTGTTGTTTCAATAATTGTGAAGACCACAACGTGATTTCAATGATCAAAGTCGTTTAATTTTATGTTCATACTCAAATATCATCTTCAAGAAAAAAATTGGCCAAATCAGAATTAATCTAAACGTTGGATTTAATTAGAAAAATCATAATCATTTATACGTTCGACCTCTCGTACTTAACTTCTATATCTCCGATTTAGCTAAGTTTATCTTTGAGTGAGGAATTAAAAAATGAACGGTTCGAATTATTAGAAACACGATCGAGATGTGAGATTCTACATATAAATAAACTTGAAGAGTATAATTCTATTAACATTTTTCGTTGAAACCATGTCGTTTCAGTAATTGTGAAGATTAAAACGTGATTTTAACAGTCGGAGCCATTCAGTTTCTATATTCATATTCAAAGATCATCCTCGCAAAAAAATCGGCCAAATTAGAATTCATCTAGCGGTTCGATTAATATTATAAAAAACATGATCGTTCATACATTCGACCTTCGATACTTAACTTCTGCATCTCCAATTGAGATAATTTTTTGTAGGGATGATCTTTGAATAGGAAACTAAAAAATGAATAGTTCGGATCGTTGGAAACATGACGAGTTGTGAGCTTCTACATATAAATACAATTGAAGACTATAATTTTATTAACTTTTTTTGTTTTAACCTTATCGTTTCAATAATTGTGAAGACCACAATGTGATTTCAATGATTAGATCTATTTCACACTTAAAGATCATTCTTGCAAAAAATCAGCTAAATCAGAATTGATCTAGCCGTTTGATTGTCATTTGAAAAACCATAATCATTCATACGTTTGACCGATAGTACCTCACTTTTACATCTCTGATTGAGCCAATTTTGCAAAGAAAATCTTTGAGTGGAGAACTAAAAAATGAATGGTTCAGATTATTGGAAACACAATCGAGATGTGAACTTCTACATATAAATACACTTGAAGAGTATAATTCTATTAACTTTTTAGTTGAAATCTTGTCGTTTCAATAAGTGTGAAGACCATGACGTGATTTAAAGATCGGAGCCGTTATTTTCCATTTTCATACTCAAAGATCATCCTTGTAAAAAATCGGCCAAATATAATTCATCTAGCCATTTGATTATCATTAGAAAAACCACGATCGTTCATATGTTTGACCACCGTTACCTAACTTCTACATCTCCGATTGAGTTAAGTTTTTGCAAGAATAATCTTTGATTGGAGAACTGAAAAATGAACGGTTCAGATAGTTGAAAACACGATATGATTATACATAAATATAAATGCACAAAAATTGGCACTGAGACAATTGGGAGACGATTCGTCTCCCAACGTCCATATAAATGCAAAAAAATATGTCACTGGGATTGGGAGATGAATCTACACATTCATCTCCCAAATTTCCCTTAAGGGATGAAATCCATAATTTCATGCCGAAGGGGACTTTGGGAGACAAATGTGTAGATTCGTCACCAAAAGCATGGCGCCAAGCCAATTTTTTCGCTTAACTCTGAGAGACGAACTCATTTCGTCTCTCAAACGTACTTTGGGAGAGGAATTCCATAATTGTCACTTAATGCCTCTTTTGGGAGACGAATGTGTGCCTTGCTCAAACCTTGATGGGCTTAGGCGACGAATTTGAAAGTTCGTGACCTAAGGGTATTTTGAAAACGAAATTGAGTTCATCTCCCAACCTTTCGTCTCCTAACCTAAGTTTTCCTGTAGTGAATAGCAAGAAGTATATAAAAAAATTCTTTCTATATATGTTCGAACCAAAATTGATCATATTTCTCTGGTTTCCATGAGGTAAATACCGCTCCAAGATAAACCCCTGTTATTTTTGTTTGGTACATATGAACTCATGTTTCTTCACTACCCACTTTCCCCACAAAACTATAGTCATCAATACTCTATTAATTCTCATTTTTTACACATCTTTCCCAAAATAAGATTCTCTAGCTGGACTCATACATTAGAATGAATTAAGGCAAAAGGCTTGGAACTTTTATTAGGAGTAGAGGAAGAACAGACATTACGATGACTCTTAACATAAACACAAGTTTCACATTGAAAGTCTGATTCATTGCAATTTGTAAATAGTGAAGGTTGTAAACGCTTCAGACATTAAATTTTTTCAATCAATCAAATGATTTAGCTTTGGTACTGCGGTTTACTTGTTTTTAGCCATATATCTCTTGAGAGAAAACTATATGAGTGCATGAAATATCAGATTGTTGCAAACTCTGAATGTAATTGAGGATCTGAATTTTTCTCTTTAGTTTAAGAAAGATTCACCTGGTGACATAATGACATTAATCAATGAATGAATTAATTAAAATTCATATATATATACAACATGAATGAAATGTTTGGGTAATCTATACAGGCAATTGGTCATCAACTCAATGCTGGAGAAAAAATAGATGAGGATAAAAATAAAAAAATACTTTCTGTTCAACTGCTTTGTGTATATGAATTTGGGTACCAACATGGTAAATAGATGAGGATAAAAATAAACAAATACTTTCTGTTCAATTGCTTTGTGTATATGAATTTGGGTACCAACATGGTCTCGGACAACTCGTCTCCATTAACCCAAATGGAGCATAATTAACTTGAGCTAAATATTTAAATATTATTTTTGATTAACTAAAATGAGTACAGAAGAGAACAATATATCTAGTGAGAAGTGAGTGCAGAGAAAACATTCTTTGTTACTTGCTGATTCATATGATTTGAAAGGTAGTGTTCCTCGTGTATGATGTAAACAAACAAGCAAATTTTATTCCTCTGAATCATACAACTATGTATACTAGTACATTGCACTCACTTGGGAATAAAAAACACATCATTACATAATGATTACATAATCCAACGCTAATCATCTCCTAAATTGCAGATTCACTCAATCCTTTCCAACTGCTGTTGGTATACCAAATTTGTGAGGTTCTGAAGTTGCTTAGAAAGACATGAGTTTGAGGACACTTCTATAGTTCTATTACAGTGATAGCCATTGAAGACACATCAAAGTACCAGATACCTAAATTAGGGAAAGCTGTAAGCACCTTGAGAACTCCCATTTCTCTAAGTCTTCAGGTGTTAGTCCCTCCAGCACCATCACCTATTTGAGCAGACAAATTAAACAACAAACGAAAAAAGAAATGTTTGTTGTAAATATCTTTATTAGTGTGGCTATTCTTGTAATTAGTTGTAGGTATACTTGTAATTTATTAAAGTGAGTAAACCCTACCTCTGTATAAGTATATATATTCGTGAATGAATAAGAGAACCTGATGATTCTCTCTGCCTCCACAAACCCTAGTCATATATTTTTACAACACGTTATCAGCACGAAAAGCTCTGGGATTGTGGATCACCAAACAAAAGAGGATTATCATTCAATCTGTTCTTCAACCAAGTAGGTTTTCTAGAACAATTTTTTGTATTCATGCGTGTTAAACTTTGATAGCATGTAAAAATCTCCATAAGGCATGAACCCTAAATCTATATGATTGATTTAATTGAGATTATATATTTTTGTTCATGTTTTTTGAATTGAATGATTAAAAACTAAGAGGGAAAATTGATTTTCTGGTGATCGGAAATCACCCCGGTGACTAGCAGTCGCCGGCCACCACCACGGGCGGCCAGCAACCGCTGGCTGTCCCTGTAGCAGTCAACCAGTGCAGGCCCAAGTCACTGCACCTCAGGCCCGCAGCCCAGGTTCGACGCCAAGGCCAGGCCCGCAAGCCAGAGAGGAGGCACTGGCTGCCCTTGTAGCCCAGGCCCGCAGCCATCAGACTGCGTGGGCCCTGGCCCATGCCAAGACTAAGGCTAGGCCTGCAGCCCAGCCAGGCTCATAGCCTAGCAGGCCTCGTGGGCCCAATAGGGCCGCCACCAAAAGAGCCCAGCACAGGCCAGGCCCGCAGCCAGGCCCAGGCTGCAGCCCAGCCAACCCCGCCGGCCCAGGTCGGAAGCCCAGGCCCAAATCCCCTGCACCAACCCAGCAGGTGGCATGGGCCCAATAAAGCTATGCAGCCCAGCAGCCCAAGTGGGCTCAAGCTCACACCTAGGCCCGTGGACAAAGCCAGAAGCTCAGGCCCAATTGCAAGCAGCCGGCTTGGGCCAGGAGCTTAGACCCAAGTTATGTGGCGAGCCGAGCAGCACGTCCACGTCAGCCTGCCATGTCAGCACTGCACCACGTTAGCGCCCAGCTGTGCGCCACATCAGTGCCATACTCCACGTCAGCGTCCAGCAGCGCACCAACATGGCAGCTTCCCCTTTCTTCTGAAACTCTGAAAAAAGGAAAGATTAAATTGTGCACCTCCGGGATTCGAACCTTGGACAGATTGCGCATAATCAAGTGCCTCAACCACTGCACTGCTATTGCTTTGGTGATACTATTCACATTGCCTAATATTTATATACTGAATGGCAAAATCATTTATATGACCAATCTTGTGATATTTTCAATTCTATTTGAATTATATAAATATTTTACTTGTTTAAATTTCCACATTAGAATATATAAGTAGAAATTGCAGGTAATTAACGAACTAGTAGTTCATACATAAATATCGAACCCGTAGTTTCGATAATGCCATATAAGGAACTTGAAGTTTCCTTCCTAAATTCACCATACATGATAAAACCAGTAGATTTTACATGTCTAATCTGAATTCATTTTACCATGTTATAGAACTTGAAGTTCTTATTAGTTGCTTATGGATGTTATTGCCCAAAGCACTAAATATTATTATTTGTTCCTTTCTTGAGAATGTCAAATCTCAACAAGCTTGATTTTGTCGCTTTGGAAGTTTTCGGAAGAAACTATTTAAAGTGGACTTAAGATGTAAAGCTTCATTTGAGTACCTCGCTGAAGAGGATCCACGAGCTCTTTGGGTCGCTCTGGAAGAGCGGTATAACCACCTAAGGACCATTTTCATGCCCGAAGCAAGACATGAGTGGCAGACCGTCCGTTTCCAGGATTTCAAATCCGTAAATGAGTATAATTCGGAGATTTGTCGAATTTGGTCACTCCTCAAATTTCATGGGGAGGAGCTCACCAAAGCTGACCTATTGGAGAAGATTTTTTTTATCTTCCCTACCTCCTGTTTGGTCCAGAAGCAATAATACAGGGAGAGGCATTTTACCAACTTCTCAAAATTGATCACTACTTTGTTGCTCGCCGAAAAGAACAACAACTGATTATTAAACAATGATCAAGCTTGACCAGCCGGTACCAAAGCAACACCATTGCCTGAAGCAAACGATGTTGCTCATTGCGATTCAACCCGCGAAACGGGAAACCGGGGTCATAAAAAAGGCTCAATATCTGATCGCCCGAGAAATGGAAGGAAAGGTTCTCAGAAGAACACTTCATATGATCAAGGTCAACGTGGCCAAGGCTTAAGTAGCCAAGGCCCACATAACCCCAGTTCCTATGGCCAGAGTCCACGTGATGGGAATCACGGTTACTCGACCTTAAGAACTCAAAATGAGAGGAACACTAGTCAGGCCTGTTGCCCCCAGAATCATAATCAAATAGATCTATGTCATCATTGTGGAGGAACTGATCATTGGTCTCGCACCTGTCGTGCATTAGCGCAAGCTATAGAGGAGTATTACGCCAGTCGCGGACCTCGTGAAACCAACTTCGTCGAAGGATCATTTTCTATGAATGCCACACTAGAGATCACTGATTTCTAGACTGCTTCTAGACACTTCGAGGACTAAAAAAACTCGAAAACATGGTTATGATCGGCGCTTGTGCCATATTTATTTTATTCTCTGAATAATGATTCATATTCGAATTATTTTGGTGATTTATGTTTTGGATTGTTAGTTTTTGGAAATTTGGTTATGTTCAAATGTTAATTCAATGAAGTTATTTATTTTCATACATTGAATTAAGTTTATGAGGCATGTTTTGTGGGGAAGTTTGTTGTCTGGCTGACAGTGCTACTACGCACACTATACTCCGGAAACGGAAGTATTTTTCAAACTTATTGCCTACTCATACCTCTGTGACAACCATATCAGGCTAATCCAACCTGGTAGAGGGCCATGGCAAAGTCCATTTTATGTTGTCCAATGGTACTGAATTTACCATTAATGAGGCCTTATATTCTTCATGTTCCAGAAGAACATTGTTGAGTTTTAAGGAGATTCGAACCAACAGTCAACCATGTTCCAGAAGAACGTTGTTGGGTTTTAAGGAGATTCGAACCAACGGTCATCACGTTGAAACCACCGAGGAAAATAGAGTGGAATATCTTTGCATAATTTTCAACTTGTACAGCCAGAAGCGTACATTGGGTAATTGAAATGTCTCTCGAGTGGTCTCTATATGACGACCATTAGATTGATTGAGACAAACCATATAATTAGCCAGGCGCTAACCAATTTGAGCAGTTTCTTGCTATGGCATGACCGGTCAGAACACCCAGGTCAAAGTATGATGCGCCGTATCCTCAAATTATCACACGGGCATCCCCTTACAATTTTGTGTTTAGTGACACACTATGCCAAGCCTACTCGTTGGGAAAGTTGAATACTAGACCATCATATGCAAAGACTAGTAAAGATTTCACCATTTTTTTTGCATGGGGCTATTCAATCTTGCCTGCAGCTAGGTTGGTCCAGTTGAGGCCCACTACTATCCAACCTTACTATGCGTTACAGTTGTCAATTGGGTACGAACCTGATGTTTCGTACTTACGCATATTTGGGTGTGCAATTTATGTGCCAATTATGCCGCCACAAAGTACAAAATTGGGCCCTCAACGAATGATCGATCGGTTATGAATCCCCATTCATTCTACACTTTTTAGAAGCCTTGACAGGCGATCTCTTTCCCGCCAGATTTGCGGATTGTCACTTTGATGAGATAGTCTTCCCGCCGTTAGGGGGAGATAAGAACGTCACCGTTCCTGATGAACAACGTGAATTGACGTGGAATATCCCCACTATATCTCATGTTGATCCCCGAACCGCACAATGTTATAGTGAATTGCGGAGAATTCTAGATCTACAGAGTGTAGCCAGACGCGTTCTCTGATCTAGCTAAAGTGACGAGATCACATATACCTGCTGCAAACGTGCCTGCAAGGATATCTGTCCCCGTAGGACGTGTCGTCCCCGTAGGATGTGTTGTCCCCGTTGGACTTGTCATCCCTATAGGACGTGTCGTCCCAGATGGACGAGGTACGGCCATGGCGGCTAACCAGTCATATGTCCCTGCCCAGAAGAAAGGTAGACCACTAGGTTCAAAGGATTCTTATCCCTAGAAGAGGGTAAATTTGGCACAAATGAATCCTCTGGACATCGCAATCTCAACTGATCCATCTCACGAGATAGTTCCGGATTATGGGTCCGTCCTGGAAGAGACGACGTTGGGGGACGCTCCAACATTTGAACCCACCCCCGAAACCATAGAAATCTCGATAAATTATGCATGCTTATGTGAGATCCAGAATCGAAATGAGATTATCATCGATGATATATTTGTATTCGCGGTAGCTACCGAAATCATAACTAGCGATGACATTGAACCTTGCTCCGTTGATGAATGTCAACGTCGAGACGACTGGCCAAAATGGAAAGAAGCAATCCTGGTTGAATTATATTCCTTGACAAAGAGAAGAGTGTTTGGGCCTGTCGTCCCTACACCTCCCCATGTTAAACCTGTAGAATTTAAATGGGTATTTGTAAGGAATCGTAATGAGAAAAACGAGATTGTGAGATACAAGGCTCATCTAGTGGCGCAAGGATTTTTTCAATGCCCTGGGATTGATTACGAGGAGATGTATTCTCTCGTAATGAATGTCATAACATTCACTACCTTATCAGTTTGATAGTTTTCCGATTTTGACTTATACGTCGAATACCTACACGTCACAGGTTATCTCTATGGGGATCCTGATACAGAGAGAGAGAGAGATATATATATATATATATATATATATATATATATATGAAAGTTCCTGAAGGACTTAAGATTCCCGATGCAAATAGTTCCAGACCACGGAACACGCTCTCCATTTGTTTGAGGCGTTCACTTTATGTATTGAAATAATCTGCACGGATGTGGTATAACTGTCTAAGTGAATATTTGATCGGAAAGGGATATTTGAATAATGAACTGTGCCCATGCGTGTTTATTAGGAAAACAAGTTCTGGATTTATTGTTGCGGATGTTTATGTTGATGACATAAATCTATTTGGTGCTCCTGAAGAGATCAATAAGACTGTTAAGCACCTGAAGTCGGAATTCAATGAAAGATCTTGGGAGAACGAATTTCTGTCTCGGCCTGGAGCTCGAGCACTGTGCAAATGAGATTTTGGTCCATCAATCAAAATACATTCAGAAGATGTTAAGGCGCTTTAATGAGGATAAAGCGAAGCCTTCATGCACACCCATGATCGTCCGTAGTCTAGATCCTAAGAAGGATCCGTTTCGTCCCGCAGATGATAACGAAGAGGTATTAGCACCAGAAGTTCCATACCTAAGTGCAATAGGCTCATTATTGTACTTGGCTCAATGCACTAGACCGGACATCATATTTGCTGTGAACTTGCTAGCTAGATATAGCTCTGCGCCAACACGCCGCCACTGGAATGGAATAAAAGATATTTTCTGCTACATTAGAAGTATGACGGATATGGGCTTATTCTATCCCTATGTATTTTAGAATGGGTCAAACCCCTTTTTTTGGCCCTCGGAATGATGCATGCCTTGTTGGATTTTCTGACAGGGGTTATTTATCAGACTTGCACAAGGCACGTTCCCAAATTGGTTATGTCTTTACCATTGGGAATACAGCAATATCTTGGAGGTCTATGAATCAGACCCTTGTTGCTACCACTTCGAATCATGCTGAGATTCTAGCTCTTCACGAGACAGTTCGTGAATGTATATGGCTTGAAGCCGTTACCAAGCATGTTCGAAGTACACGTGGGCTGTATTCCACCACTGATGAACCAACCATTATCTCAGAAGATAATGCCGCTTGCATTAAGCAAATGAAGACGAGTTTCATCAAAGGAGACAACATCAAGCATATTGCATCGAAGTTCTTCTTCAACCATCAGCAACAAGAACATCAGAAGATTGGGGTCAACCAGATCCGATCTCAAGACAATCCTGCAGATCTTCTTCACCAAGTCACTACGAAAGCCCACATTCTTGAAACATGTTTGAGGTATTGGCTTGTGTAGATTGTTTGATTTACATAGTATATAGTCTTCAGGGGGAGTCGATATCAGGGGGAGTATCCTGAGGCATACTCACTTGACCATCGTGTACTCTTTTGTCCTTCGTCCAGGGTTATTTTGTCCCACTGGGTTTTGTTACCTGGCAAGGTTTTAATGAGGCACATCTTGGCATGGTCACCCCACTCATATAGCATCCTGAAGATGCCTCGATTCGATATATATATGCATTTGCTCATCTTTTTCCTTCGACCACGGGTTTGTCCCACTGGGTTTACCGGGCAAGGTTTGGTGTAGCAACCCTAAATGCACTCCGCTCCCATTGATATACTATGAGATGACTTCACCTACTTCCAAGGTCTTGATGCGAAAGGTCCACACTCACGCGCGTTGTACTCTTTTCTCCTTCGACCGGGGTTATTTTTGTTCCCACAGGGTTTTTATTACCTGGCAAGGTTTTGACGAGGCAATTTAGAAGCGCATAGCAAAGACAACACTAATGACATAGTTGGATCGACGTTAGCTTGTTAGCATGTTAAAAATAGTGTCAACAATTATTATTATTATTATTATTATTATTATTATTATTATTATTAGTATTATTATATTCCAAGCCTGCTCTGGCCCTTACATACGAGTCTCGTCTAGATCTAACATGCATTTGAATTTAGAACCATAAGCTCTGATACCATTATAACCTCTGATACCATCAAAACGTTTGCTGGTTTACTATTATTCTTGAGAACTTGAATTGTTAATTTATAAGGAATGACTTAACAATACATCTCAAACTAATACCTTAGACCGAAGAATGAATATGTGAAATGACTCATTGGAAATTAATCTAGTAGATTATATGTTTTAATGAGAATTTTACTTATGTACCCATTTGTAACATGAGCAGCAAGGTAATTGGAGCCAAATTCTTCAATCTGGACAACGGCCCAGATCTTGATGAAAGCAATATGACTCCAGTTGACGATGATGGCCATGGCACCCACACTTCCTCCACCATTGCTGGTGCAGAAGTCCCAGGTGCCAGTGTATCTGGCATAGCAAAAGGGACTGCGCGCGGTGGTGTGCCATTGTCTCGTATTGCAATGTACAAAGTATGCTGGATGGATAGTGGGTGCAGTGACATGAATCTCTTGGCCGCGTTTGATGAGGCAATTTCGGATGGGGTGGACTT
The DNA here is from genome assembly GCA_003254885.1 of Purshia tridentata. Taxonomy (NCBI): domain Eukaryota; kingdom Viridiplantae; phylum Streptophyta; class Magnoliopsida; order Rosales; family Rosaceae; genus Purshia; species Purshia tridentata. The sequence continues at coordinate 14,480 of QANT01008695.1, forward strand.
GATATCGATCTCTATGGGCGGTCCCTCAGAGAGTTTTTTCGACGATCCCATTGCCATTGGATCATTTCATGCCATGAAGAAAGGGATTTTTGTTGCATGCTCAGCTGGGAATTATGGGCCTTCTGCATTCACTGTCACGAATGTGGCACCATGGATTATGACAGTGGCTGCTAATAGCATTGATAGGAAGTTGAAGACTGTAGTTAAGCTGGGAAATGGCAAGAGTTTTTCTGTAAATCTCTCTCTCTCTCTCTCTCACACACACACACATACACAGAGTACAGAATTATCATGCATGCTGATGATTAATTTGTTGTTAGGGAAGTTCACTCAATACTTTTTCACCAAAGAAACAAATGTATCCTCTTACAAGTGGAGCCCTTGCATCCGGAGACGATATGCTTGGAAACAAAAGGTCTGAATTTAAATAAAAAATTATTGTATCAGACTGTCATGTCTGTATGCATGCATGTTGAATATTGATTCTCTCCAACTTGTGGGAGCACTACGTGTGACTGTTCAGCCTTAACACCTGGATAACCTCACTTTTATACCATAAAGAAATCTAGGTCCTAACCAAAATCATTGGCAATTGGTGGAGAGGCTCAAGACAGTATAAATTGTTATGCAAGCTACATACTCCTTTACATTTTTTATGTAGGATTTACTGTCGAACACATGTTGTGAGAGAGAGGTCTTAAAACCTTGTTGATAAAACAAACTTTGGCTACTATACTTGATTGATATTTCATTTCAAGAATAATCCTTGTGATGATCAATTAATTTGGAAATGGTGGCAGTGCTTGTGATGCTTGGACTTTATTTCTGAACAAGGTGAAGGGAAAGATTATCTACTGCGTAGGGAGTAATAGAAATGATGGAATCATTAAAGAGTTACAGGGTGTTGGAACAATCATGTCAAAATATGAAGAGGATTATTATGCCTTCACTGCTCTCATCCCAGCCACCATTGTCCTTGTCAAGGATGCAATCAAGATTGATCACTACATCAACTCTACCAAGTATGATTCTTCTGCAGCTCAGCTCAATATCATTCTCATCTTTCTGCAGCTGAGTTTTCTTCTTCTTAAAAAAAAAAAATGATTGAAAGATATACTGCCACCATATATATTAATTCTATCATATTCAGATACCTAGTTTAGATGAGTACTATCATAAGGAAAGGCTTTATTTTTCTTTTTCTAAAAACATTGAGCACTAAGCTTTAAGGCTGGGGATGAATTAATTCCAGGAATCCTATGGCTGTCATACAAAAGACAAGAGCTGTTAATATGACTGCCCCCTTCATTGCTCCTTTTTCCTCCAGAGGACCTCAACTGATATCCCCCAACATCCTCAAGGTATAAAATGAAAACTCTCTCTCTCTCTCTCCACATTAATTAAGTACCAAAGTTTCTTGTACAGCCTGATATCTCTGCACCTGGGATAAACATATTAGCTGCATATTCAAAGCTGTCATCTTTAAGTGGTGACGGAGAAGACAAGAGACACAGTGTGTTCAATATAATATCAGGTACATCCATGTCTTGCCCTCATGCAGTTGCCGCAGCCGCCTATGTCAAGTCCTTTCATCCTGATTGGTCACCCGCTGCCATCAAGTCTGCTCTCATGACAACTGGTTAGTCTACTTCATTCCCAATCACATGACCTTAGCCATTTATTATATCCAATTCTATGCACCAAATGAGGCTTAAGAGCTAAATTTTGGGGCTAGTAGTTGTCTATTTCTAACAATCTTTTCCCATGCATCCTCTGTTTCAGCCACACCAATGAAAATCAAAGACGTGGACGCAGAGCTAGGCTCCGGGGCAGGACAAATGAACCCAACAAAGGCGGTGAATCCTGGGCTTGTCTATGACATTTCCGTGGAAGACTACATCAGATTTTTGTGCAAGGAAGGCTACAACAGCACCAGCATTGCCATACTTGTGGGGGGCAAAAAGAATTACAGCTGCTCAGGCTTGAAGCCCGCACTAGGCACGGATGGCCTCAACTATCCTACAATGCATACCCAGCTGCAAAATCCCATTTCTAGCATTTCGGCAGTCTTCTATAGAACAGTGACTCACGTAGGGTTTGGTGATTCAGTGTACAAGGCAAAGGTGAATTCACCAAAGGGGATTTCTGTAAGAGTCACCCCAAGTACCTTGAAATTCACTCAGTCGCATCAGAAGCAGTCTTTTAAGGTTGCAGTGAGCGGCGGTCCAATGGAGAATGGGACTCAGATTTTTTCTGCTCTACTTGAGTGGGATGACTCTAAACACAGTGTTAAGAGCTCTATCGTAGTCTACAGGCCTTTAACATAGTTTTTGTTTGCAATACCAAGATTTGATCACTTTACTAATTAACAATCATGAGCCGTTTAATTTCCTTCTTAGTTTTCATTTTCTCACTAAATTTTCCAGAAAAAACCTCTTGAAAAATATTAATGCATTCTCAAACTAGCACTACTATTTAATTGGTTCGATCTCAGTGATCGATTTGATAATGAAAACAAACTATACTCATACATATAGTTTTTTCTCACACCTCGAAGCAATATATAAAGTAAAAGAAAAAGCCTTACAGATGTACCTTATATCGTAAGTTATTACAGGGCCGAGAAGCTCAGCTTATACATTTGAGAACAGACGTTTCCTTCAATTGTGTTGGAACTTTGTCTTAGGAATATAAAATGGCTCGGGTGCCCCGGGAATGTGCATGGTTGTTAGTTTTCCTTTTTGTTCAACAAAATAATAATAATAATAATAATTAAATAAGAAAAAAAATGATAATATATATGCGCACCTTAGTTATAAGTCATCATATTATATATGGTTAATTAGGATAGACATTACTTGAACAGCAACGACAGTCCAATATCATGTAGTTATTCCTGAATAATCTGAAGCCCCAAAACAGACAATATAATTTCTAGCTTACAACAGGACCAAATACATCATGAAGTATCCATGCAGAAAAAGTTGTGCATATGTATAAAATTATAAATATTTAAAGGATCGAAAGATTGGTCTTGAGTTGTTCGGGCACTCCAACCCTTCTTTGTGTGTTGCTAAGAAAATATATAGAAAAACAATTTCTTATTGTCAGTGATTTGTGAACGAGTCACACTAGTTTGGTTTGAATGTTTACACTTTACACCTTGAGAGTTGAGAGGTTCCTATATATACTGAAGCTTGCTAGCTATAAGCTAGCTCCCAAGATCCAAAATCCAAGCCACCAAACTGTTGGGCTAATTAAATATCCAGCCCATGTTATTGTGTTTTTCCCATTCTATCTAATCGATCCTAATACAAACTCTCAACCTTAGATGGACTAATACTATGTTCCCTTGTTCAATATATCTTTGTTCAACAGTCAAACCATCAGATATGACTCTCACTCCCCCTCACCATATTTTGCGGAGAGAGAGAGAGAGAGAGAGATGGAGATAATGTGGCATGCATTAAGAAGAAGCAGTGTGATGGAAGCTGTTTCCTCTTCCTCTATTTATAGCAAAACAACACTCCTTGCACATGAACATTTGTTTGTGGGTAAGAGTGACAGAGAAAGCTAGCTTTTTTCAGATTGAAATTTAATACAATGAGGATAGAGTCACAAAATCTACTACTAGTTTTTGTATTCACTACTTATTTTGTAGCTACGTTGCTTCAAGCAATTCCGGATGGCTTTGACGGTAGGAAGGTAATTAATTGTCATCTATTGTCAAACTGATCTTAATCAAGATTATACGACTAGTTAATGGTTTTGATTCACTGTCTGACAAAGATCATTACTCTTAACAGCCTTACATCGTGTACATGGGAGAGCTGCCAGGACCCGCTACTTCCGCCATGGACAGCCATCATAAACTGCTTGTGGCTGCAACTGGAGAGTAATGACCAGTTTCTTCCTGCTATCAATATATCAATATATCTACTTATTATTGTCTGTTTCTAATGTCAATACGTTCCAGTGAGACAAATCTTAATGATCTTTATGTTTGATCAATACTCCTTTTATTTTATATTTCAGTGAACAAATAGCTAAAGAATCCAAAATTCATAGTTATGGAAAGAGCTTCAATGCGTTCGTAGCAAGGTTGTTGCCACATGAAGCAAAAATGCTATCAGGTGGATAGACAATAATAATAATAATAATAAATTGTTTCCTTATCATAGTGTAAATTTGGACCAATACTCATTCAGTCAAAAGTTAACCTAATCAATGATCTAGATTCACATTAAATGCGGCGTGAGAACATTTTCGCATCTATACTATAATACTATTCTAATTATAAGAATTTTAAACACTTCCTTTTATCTCTATGATTTGATTGATTTGTAGATGAAGATAGTGTTGTATCAGTGTTTCCAAACACCAAGCGCAAACTACATACAACAAGGTCATGGGACTTCCTTGCATTGCCTCGAAGATCAAAGAAAAGGAACTCTAAAATAGAAAGCAACATTATAGTGGGTGTGTTAGATACAGGTCGGTAAAATCTGTCACGCTGATTAGTAAAAACTTAAAAAATTAAAAAATTAAAAAGAAAATTGATGACTTATATATATTAATGTTGTATTAGGAATCTGGCCAGATTGTCCTAGTTTCAATGACAAAGGCTACGGACCTCCCCCAGCTAAATGGAGAGGCAAATGTGTGAAGGGTGCCAACTTCACAGGCTGCAACAAGTACATTTCTTTCTCACTTGCAAAAAAATTTCATTACTAGTGTGGGTTTTGTAACTAATGTTAGACAATGATACACTGAACCTCAAAACCTTATTTAATTCTCGATCTTCTTCACGGCTTTGTACCAAGAGGTTATGTTTCGAACCCATAGCCTCGTATTATATTTTTAGACAACTACTGGCCTAAATATTTTATATATATTTCAACCCTGCCATATGCGTCTTGTTTATAGCGCAATATGTGAATTTAAGATCACTGACTCTGATAATATCATAAAATTTGTTAGTTTATTCTAAAAAGTTCAAACTGTTAAGGAATAGCTTAACGATGCATATCAAGCTAGCTACCACCTAAGGCCATAGAATGCATATATAATTCATTGGAAGTTTCAAATTTGTCATGTTTTAATGAGACTTTTACTTGTGTACCATTTGTAACATGAGCAGAAAGGTAATTGGTGCCAAATTCTTCAATCTGGACAATGACCCAGATCCTTATGGTGGCTTTGATAGTCCGGTCGACGATGAAGGCCATGGCACTCACACTGCCTCCACCGTTGCTGGTAGAGAAGTCCCAGGCGCCAGCCTATATGGCATAGCAAAAGGGACTGCCCGCGGTGGTGTGCCATTGTCTCGAATAGCAATGTACAAAGTATGCTGGCCCAGTAGTGGCTGCAGTGACATGGATATCTTGGCCGGGTTTGATGATGCCATTTCTGATGGGGTGGACTTGATCTCAATCTCTATCGGGGGTCCCTCGAAAAGTTTTCTCGATGATCCCATTGCCATTGGATCCTTTCATGCCATGAAGAAAGGTATTTTGGTTTCATGCTCAGCTGGGAATTCTGGGCCTTCTGTATCCACTGTCCAGAATGTGGCACCATGGATTTTGACTGTGGCTGCTAATAGCATTGATAGACAGTTAAAGACTGTAGTTAAGCTTGGTAATGGCAAGAGACTTTCTGTAAGTCTTTTTTCTCTCAATCTCACGCACACACAGAGTACAGAATTATCATCCATGCTGAGACAATTGATGATTCATTTATTGGTAGGGAAATTCACTCAATACCTTCTCACTCAAGAAACAAATGTATCCTCTTACAAGTGGAGCCCTTGCATCCAACCTCACTGAAGGCAGTTATGGAAACGCGAGGTGTGAATTTAATTCAACAAAAATTATTGTATGAAACTTTGGTTTCTCTACTGCTTGCTTGAATTTTCTTATAAAACAAACGCATTCAAGGATAATCGTAATGATCAATTAATTGGGAAATGGTGGCAGTGCTTGTGATATGTTTACTTTAAGCCAGCAGAAAGTGAAGGGAAGGATTGTGTACTGCTTGGGAAGTGGTGGTCAAGATTCCACCATTAGCGAGTTACAGGGTGTTGGAACTATCATGTCACAATATGAAATGGATGATTATGCCTACACCCCTATTATCCCAGCCACCTATATCCTTGTCAAGGATGGCATGAAGATTGATCAGTACATAAACTCAACCAAGTATGCTTCTTCTTTTTTTGTCTGCAATCTTTTTCATTCTATCACATTCAGATACCTAGTTTAAGATGAGTTCTTATAATAAGGAACTGCTCTTTTCCTTTTTCATTTTTTTTTATCCCCACATTTCTAAAAATATTGGGCAATAAGCTTTAATGCTTGGGATGAACTCTAATTCCAGGAATGCTATGGCTGTCATTTACAAGACAAAAACCATTAATATGTGTACCGCCCCAAAAACCGTTAATATGTGTACCGCCCCCTTCATCGCTTCTTTCTCCTCTCGAGGACCTCAACTGATAGCCCCAAACATACTCAAGGTATAAAATGATCTTATATATATGTGTATATTTCATTCTCTGTCTCCACAATCCACATTAATCAAGTACTAAATTCATGTACAGCCTGATATTTCTGCACCAGGGGTGAACATATTAGCTGCATATTCAAAGTTGCCATCTTTAACGGGTAGCTTGGACGACAAGCGGCACTCTGTGTTCAATATAATATCAGGTACATCCATGGCTTGCCCTCATGCAACAGCTGCCGCCGCATATGTCAAGTCCCACCACCCTAACTGGTCGCCTGCTGCCATCAAGTCTGCGCTCATGACAACTGGTTAGTCTACTTCCCAAACCACATTATGAAAAGTTAGAATAAAGCTCTTCAAACGAAATGTTCTAACCAATCTCTCTCACCGTCTGCTTCAGCCACGCCAATGAAAATCAAAGAACCCGACGCAGAGCTAGGCTCGGGAGCAGGACAAATAAAACCAACAAAGGCTGTACATCCTGGCCTTGTCTATGACATTTCCTCGTCAGACTATATTAGATTCTTGTGCAAGGAAGGCTACAACAGCACCAACATTGGCATACTTATTGGGGGCAAAAAGAAGTACAGCTGCTCAGACTTTAAGCCCGCACTAGGCACTGATGGCCTCAACTATCCAACAATGCATACACAACTGCTGAATTACAAGTCCCGCATTTCAGCTGTCTTCTATAGAACAGTGACTCACGTAGGGTTTGGAAAGTCAGTGTACAAGGCAAAGGTGAAATCGCCAAAGGGTCTTTCTATAAGAGTCACACCAAGTACCTTGAAATTCAATCAGAAGCATCAGAAACGGTCTTTTAAGGTTGCCGTGAATGGCGGTCCAATGAAGAATGGGACGCAGATTCTTTCTGCTGTACTTGAGTGGAATGACTCTAAACATAGAGTTAGGAGCCATGTTGTAGTCTACAGGAAACCCCTTTAGGTTTTTTTCGCATAGTTTGTTTCTAGTACCAACTTTTGATAACTTTACTAGACGATCGTGAGCCTTTTTTTTTCCTATTAGTTTTCATTCCTTCCTGTAAATAAACATTTTGGTCATCACAAGATTGTTTCCTGTAAATGAACTTCTGCCGAGTGCTGCTGCCTTGTCTAACCTAAGACTAGTTTGCTATGGCACCATTCATTTTCTCACTAAAATTCCTCGAAAAACTCAGTAAAAATAATGCATTCTCATACTACCACTACTATATGGTTCTGAATGATCATATAATGAAACGATACCCATACATATTGGATGGGCTACCAAAATTTCCAGTTATTTTCCACACCTTGAAACAACATATAAAGTTTTAAAAAGAAAAAGCCTTAAAGATGAACCTAAGTTATAGGCTCACATCTTTTCTTTCAATGACTCAATTGCCTTCTATAATTAAGGTTAGGTGATCTGCTCTTGACTCAATCTCCAAGGAGTCCTTGAAAAATAAAAGGACTCACATGAAAACTAGGTGAGACTTTTCTTACCCAACACTTGGTCTTAAAGCTTAACAGTGCATCCGACATTGACGGCCATGAAGGTTCTTTAGCTTTGTGAGTTTCTTCCTCCTCTTTCTTGCCTCAGCTGCGGCAATTGCATCTGCTAGTTTCCTATTAGAGTAGATGATTGGTTCACCTTCCTTCTCTGGCAAGGCAGCGAATGTATGATAAGCTGTCGAAGAGTTTTCAGTAGTTGCAGTGTAATCTGATTCAAGCCCATTCTCATGCTTGATAGTAGATGCAACTCTGGCATGGTTTAGTGATGCAGGAGTAAGGAATATCTCCTTAGGACCATTTTCTTTGGGGTGAAGTCCTGTATGCTGATCACCTCCATCCAGTGGAAACTGAGCTGGGATTTCATTAAGGTCATTTGTACGTCTGGGTTCCATTGGGCCAGAAGCTTCCGTTTTTAATCTAACAGGTAAAGAGGAATGGTGGTTGTCTAACTGTGCAACAGTTCTTGAAGATGAACTGGCACTGTACTGGTTATCAAAAGAAGTTCCTTCTTGTTTATTTTTCAGGCACAAGGACGACTGAGGTTGGAGTCCATTCCCATGATCAAAATGAGGGAATAACCAAGGATAAGGAAATACATACAAGGGAGTTCTTGTACCGTTAATATTTAAGAAGCTTTCCAGTTCATGAGAAGAATCAACTGTACCATTAACCGGCAAAGGGATGTTCGATGGAATGGCAATCGGATTTTGTGTACTATGTTGCAACGGAATGGAATTTGAGGATTGAATGATAGAAGGCCAGAAAATTGGTGTAAATGGGGGACGGTTAAACATGAACGGAGGAATATGCACATGGGCTGGCATATTCTCAGCTGGAGTTTCCTCCACCTCTGCCTTTATGGCCTTGGCCATCTGCAAAATGGGAGGAGGGTATGTCAAGCATGTGTGATTTTTTTAACGATTAAACATCTGTTCAATGTCAGACATATCTTACCTGAACTTTTAACTGCCTATTTGTTTCTTCCAAGGACTGATAATCTTGTAAGGCCAACTCCTTTTTCTTCTCAGTAAAAGACAAAGTCACCCAAGATGTGAATAAAGTTAATATCGTGATGCTTAGATAAGCTCAAGAAATCATATTCAGGAAATGGAGATAGTAATTGATGGTTATTAACATTAGAATGAGAAATTAATATTTTCATGTAGTTTCCACACCCTGCCTTCATCCATCACAAATACAGAGTGAAAAATAGAGCAAGATTATATAAGAAGCCATTTGGGACCAATGTCTACCTCTTTTAGATGTTCATTCTCCAATGCCAGATCAGCAGCTTTTCTGGTTAATTCCTCACACAGAGCCTGCAGGAACAAGCACAGAGGCATGATTTGCTACAGTATATATGCATGGTACCAAGAAAGCAATCTGCATTGGACACATATCACACAATTTGAAAATAACAAACACCATTAATGAAGTTCTATAGTTGAATAAAAATAATAAAAATAATAATAATAAATTAATAATAGTAATAAGTGATGATAGATATGTGCACCTTGTGACTCATTTAACTTAGTACAACGGCCCGTTACTTGACAGCAATGACAATCCAAAATTGTTCTTCTATGAAACCCCATATAAACACATCCTTATTTTTTTTGGTCCAATACACACATCCCTTATTAAGTTGTTATTCCTGAGACTGGTAAATGCAAGATGTCCCAAAAAATTGTGAGAGATTATTATTTCAAAGATGGGGGACAAAACCAACCACATTTCTCGGTGATCCCAAAACAGATATTTACTAAAAATCTTAAGCCCAAAGACAGACAAAATATGACCTCTTGATCTTAGGACAGGACAAAATACATCATGGAAATTTTCAATTTTCCTTCAGAGCCCCTTCATCGTATAGAATAGCTCTGTGTAACATAACTTGTAGAACCAAACTATAAATGAACACTAACCCAGAAAAAGAAGTGCATATAAAGGGACAGAATAAAAAAACAATTCAGAAACTTGTGTACTAAAAAGAATTCTTCCAGCACCTGTACTCCTGTCATCCCTAGTGTTTACATGCTTTTAGAAATTCCTATGTTAAATGAAATAAACTATTAAATTACTCCTGTGGGATATTGAATAAAATAATTGGCAGATCCAGTAACCATGGGGGGTGCGTTCAACATAGTAAAAAAGATACCTAAACGATATGTAGTGTTTACTAATCCTCCCTACTTCTATAGCTATTTGGTTTCTTGTCTGCAGTTGCAATTCATAAGAATATACCTATTCAAATTAACTTAGTTCACAAATGTAAACTTCCATCAAGGCCAAAATCAGGAACATCTCCAACACTTACCAATACAAAGTTCTGTACTCTTTATTATTTCATTATCAGACAAACTTGATTTTGTGAAAAGTAAATTAAATTATTATAAGCTTGTGTTACTCAAGATAGAAGTGGTCCAAATACGATAAACTTAATAATTGAAGAAAAGAGAAAGGAAGACAATACAGAATGTTTCGAATATCTTTCTTGATCTCAACCATTTGATAAAAGTACTACAAGGAACAAACTTGAACTAAAAATAAAAAATAAATATAACCCTTGCCACACTGAGCATACATAAAGCTAAAATTGAAGTCATAAACAATCGATGCAACCAGTATTTTACCCCCCACCCTCAAAATCTAAATTGAAAATAAATAATAAAATAATATGCAACTAGTAGAGTAAAAGCAGCTTACCTGCCTTCGACGAATTGTCTGCCTAGCTGACTCTCTGTTTGCCAGTATTCTCCGTATTCTCCGTTCTTCCTTTTCCTCCTGAACAAGGAAAACATTACTTAGACCGAAAAAAAAAAAGTAGTCAGAACATCACTGAAGAGGAAGAAGTTTAAGAGTTTTCAGTACCTCAGTTAAATTCCGCCTTGACTTGCTGCAATTAAATGATGAATAACTTGTTGTGCATACAGGACTTGACTTGGCCAACTCCGCATCATGCTCAACCTTCACAATCTTTTTGCTTGGAACCTCCTCAGTCTTCACTGGTTCTGTGAGTACCTTTGTGCATACCCTTTCACATTGCTGCGGACCTATTACTGCTTGATCCTGCTATAGACAAAAATAGTTCTCAAGTCCTGCAGAAAATAGTGTGATTTGGTGACAGAGCCATATAGATTTGGAAGATTGGACCGTATAAGTTTTTAGTAAATTTGTTCAAAAACTTATGTGGAAGCTAAATATTCATGTTATGTGTAACACAGCACCTCGCCCTCCCTCTCGGTAAATTTGGAACCAACACTTCAGTTGTAAATAAACCTAGTCAAATTTTGTAATACAAATAGCATTGCTGACATAATTTGTTCAAATATAATTGGACTGGAAAGCCATATTAAGACAAATCCAGATGGTGATGTAATTTGCAGATATGAAAATATATTCTCTCTATATTGGCCGTGGAATCTGCCCCTTACAATGTGCATGATTTGTCTCCCACCCTGAAATTAATATCATTGAATTGAATTCTTTTCTCATGTGATTTATAATCATTTAAACTGTTAGGTTTTACATAAATGTAAAAACTTAATGTCTCGTTGCTTGGACTGCTTGACACTGAATTACCCAATACGCCATTTGGGTTGAGCCTTCAATGCAAAGAAAAAATCTAGATCTCTAGGTTGATATAAAATCAGTAACAATATTGGAATTTTTTCCCAAAAAAGAAAGACAAAAAGAAAAAAAAAGGAGCTCATTTTGAAAACACTTTACTTCCTAAACAAAGAGTAGATGTTTAATCCTTGAATGTTGACAATGTTATCAGTCAATCCCCAAAGTTGTGTAAACATTCACTTAGAAACCATTTACTAATTTAACTTGTTACCTTTCGCCAAAGTCGTTATCTTTGAATATGCTAATTTAAGTAAGTTTACTAATTTTGAAGAACAAACCATTTTCTTTCTTTTCAAATAGTCTTTTGTTTTAGAAAAATGTATATATTACACAAAGATATATAAAATGAATACATAACTAAAAGGATAATAAACATAAGTAAACGAACAAACCTGAGGAAGATCCGGACAGGTGGGGAGGGAGTCAACCGGGTTCAAACCGGAGTAACTCGGAGGAGACTCGCTCTTGACTCGCTTTTTAGCTCGCTTCCCTTTGAGCCCCCAATTCCCGGCGGATTCAGCAGCAGCACCGCCATTCTCGCGCATCGCCAAATGCGCCAAATCCGCCAGCGCCTCCGCCGCCTCCAGCTCCTCCTTCACCATCCGATCCGCCCCGCCGCCAAATCTCTCCGCCGAAACCGTCGGAGACGGCGACGAAGAGCCCGAACAGGAAGCCGAAGCCGAAGCCGAAGAATCCGTAGTCGAGCTCGAAAAACACCTCCTTTCAGACACCATGTCTGAGCCTCTCATAAACACAGAGAGAGAGATAGAGAGAGAGAGAGCGGGAGAGTACGTGTGTGTAAGCGCGCGCGCGTGTGGTTCTTTGTGTACTTGTTTTTCTTCAGGGCAAGGTAAGCTACAGAAGCGAGAGAGAGAGCGAGAGAGAGAGAGAGAGGGTTACTGGTTCAGAGGCAGAAGCCCACAGAATGTGAGAGAGTGCCACTTGTCAAGCCACTTCAGGCCACGACGTCTTCGCTAAATCGCGCCCATATATCTCTGCCCGCCACGTTTCGCTTTGCCGATTGTGCGCGTGTGGGAGGCTTCTTCGCTCGTGCGAGGTGAGCGGGAGGCACCGCACACGTGGCGCCTTTTTCTGCAGCCAAGTGGGGCTCGGTTACTTTGCGCTTTTCCGTGGACCGCGAGGAGTGTATTTGTTTTTACCGCGCCGTGTTTTTTATGCTTAGAGCGGTGAAAAGCGTGCAGATAAAGACTTAACTGGACACCTGAAAGTGGTAAGAGGGTTACAGCTGTCACCACTTGGTTCCGTTGTCTGACTGTTGGCCTGCTGGGTGTCTTTTCGGTCTTTATCTTGACAATCTTTTTCATGGTCTCAGACCAAAAATTAAAAAAATTAAACAAATAAAAGAAAAAGCCTATTTCATATTTTCATGTCATGGGTCAACTTTTGAGCTTGGGCTAACTCATTGGCCCAACTCAAGTATTGGTCACATTTCCGAAATCATTGGCCCAACTCAAGTACAGTTAAAGTCCAATAATAGGGCTACGTTACATCTTTTGTCCTTACAATTTAAGGTCATTATGGACCTTTAAACACTATAAGTCAAACAAAGACACTAATTAAACACCCGTATCATACAAAGAAATACCAGAAATGTCATATTAATTACCAAAAAAAAAACAAATGTTTTATTATTATCAAGTTTAGAAATATCATGTCATTTTTGGAAATGATAAAAATTTCCTAATAAAGAAATAACAAAAATGTCAACAAATAAACACTGTCCAATCATTTTTTTCCTCAAAGTTAGAAATATCATAATTTTCATACTACATATCCGTTTTTCTTAAAATTCACATTTTTTTGAGAAGATTAATCTATCAAAAAAGGCCCATGATGAATATAAATCATGTGGAAAAAAATGAATTAATGCATTTATGAGACACATATATGTATAATTGTAATACAACACAATTCATTATTTTTAGTAAGGCATGATGCATGTCATATCATTCATTTGTATGACATTTGTACTTTTCTTTTATTAATCTACTAATGTTTATGAGATTTGAACTTAAAACTTACTCCGACAGAAAAAAAATTGGATGCCATATACTAGAATAAATGGTCATTGGCTATAATATATGTACTTCATGTCAAATAATTCACTTTTTTTTATTTTATCATAATTTGTTCAACATACACATTATTTAATTCACTTCTAATACCAAAATTATGTGCTTATTAAAGATTAAACTTAACGAACCCTATCAGGTAAGTGACATTAGAGAAAAGAAATCAATGTGTATCCATATTTCAAAAATGGGTTTGTCCCAAAACATTTTTGCTTTTAAATAATTTAACTGAGATGTTAGACGCATTTTTAAACTTTGGCCTGAGTATGGGAGTAAATCCTCTTTGCAACTAGAGTTATAAGGTCCAACTAAGACATTAGAATTACCACGTTATCGATTATAATTAAAGATAGCACGTTTTATGAATAAATTTAAATATGAATAAATTTAAACACTTGTCAAGTATCAACTACTTAATACTTAATACCTACTAAAATATGCATAACTCCCGAATTTTTTGCGCAAGAAGTTTAAGTCTTCATAAATGAGCGAACAAAATTTCCTTATTTCTTTATATTTATCTCTCCAAAACAAATTAGATGTATTTCAAATCATTATTTACAAGTGCATATTCGTTACACTCAATCGTCATTGCATATGAGTCCTACATTAAGTTCCACAGTTAAAAATCACTTGCTCACACAAACAAATGTCCCTAGCATTTCGAAAAAACAAAAACAAAAAAAAAATTATATTTTTGTCTTTTTTTAAAAATAAAACAAAGTTAATCTAATGTCACATTGAAACCGACACAATAAAAACGTGCACTAAACCACGTACGAGTGTGTTGTACATATTTCCGGCACTAGAATTGCGCACCAAATCTTAAATGGGCACTTTAGTAACAGTCTTAACATAGACTTAACCGAAATAATTTCTTCATAAAGCAAGAAATTAAATGGTGCTTTCCTTGTTGACCCTCTCTAATCTCTGTCTCTTATCTCTAAATTAGGGCTGGATAATTTTGATTTTTCAGACTCTGTGACTCTCTGTGACTAACATGGCATTACCTGGACTCAAGGCACAGCTCAAGAAACTAGTCCAATCCATGCTTGAGGAGGTGATCATCTCTCTTCTTTCTCAAGGAATAACTGAATTCTGTACATTGTTATAGACCCTTTAATCTATCTTCAATTTCCTTGTTTTTTGCTGTATCAACTAGCAAAGGAGGCCAGAGGCCCAAAACCCAATATTTTCATTTTTGATGCTTCAACTTTATAATATAGAAAGTTATATAAGAAGAGCTTGTGTTGGGTTTTAGAAATACTAGTTTTTCACATTTGTTTATGTACAGGGGTTGCTGGAGAACCAGTTTACTCAGCTTCAAGAATTGCAGGATGCAAGCAATCCCAATTTTGTTGCTGAAGTGATCACTTTGTTCTGTACCAACACAGACAGGACAATAACTGAGTTGAATAGATATCTGTAATCTCAAACTCCAGATGCTGCTACTATATATAATATGACATATGGTGTTCCATTTATATTGTAGAGGCATAGAGCTTTATATGTCCTTTTATCCAACTAGGGGTTTTGCTCATGTGCTTCAGTTTATCACCTGTTTGCAGATATGATGAAAAGGTTGACTTTTGCAAGATGAGTCCTGGTGTTCATCATTTAAAAGGAAGTAGCTCCAGGTAAATTAATGGTTATACATCAAGTTGAACAGCTTTCATCTTATCTAATTGCTAATCGAGGTTGTTAGATTAAGTGTTTCTTTGAGCTGATGTGAGATTAAAATTTAAACCAATTTCCCAGTTTAGCTTAAAACTTTAAATGCAATATCTTTTTTTTTCTTTTAAGTGCAAGTTTCGTTTCCTTTTCTTCTGCCTCCCCGGCTATACTAATCGTTGAAATGGACTTCAAAACCTTGAGTGTTTCAAGCAGTTAATTGTTTCTAATTACATTTTAGATATGGTTGATGTTCTGTTTAGAGGAAATGGTTAATTAAACAGATATGAACATGTTCTTGGGGTTATATTTGTCTCTTATCATTGAAAGTTTATGCTGCGATTCCATTGATACTCACTTATGCTTTATTTGGTCACCCAGCATTGGCGCGAAGCAAATGAATCACGCTTGTGTCGATCTTCGCCAGGCTTTTGATGACCAAAACAAGGAAGGGTGAGAACTGAGAAGAGCAATTCTTACGCTCAACATTATTCATTTTACATATCTCTACACATATAAGCCCTGTTTGCTGGCCTTAAGCCATCACAAATTTAACATAGCACACAAAAAATTCTATCTAAATATAACACAATAATATTCTTGCTTCTTCCATAGTTTTCCTGTGCCAAGATAGCTACGAATGACATAGCACACAAATGATATACTAATACAGCAACTTGCTTTAATGTGGCAACTTTAGTTTATACATTTTCGTAGTTTTTATTTTTATGCTTTCATTTGCATAAACAATGATTAAGTGCTTCAATATATTGTTATCCTTACAGGTTAATACAGGCCTTGGAGAGAATCAGATATGAGTACTCAAAATTACAAGACAAGTTTCAGATCCTAACGCAGGTAATGCATGCTGTTATCTCTTTTACTTTATCAAAATGGTTAAGCAATCACCCTCAAATTCTAACTTGGCAGAATTATAAAATGCTTTGCAATTCTGTTGGCAAATAGGGAACATGGCTATGATTTGTGAAATTTTTGTAATATTTAATTGGTTATGGAACGTTTTGGCATTCTCTGTGTTAATTTTCTTTTGGTCCATTTTTGTAAAATCTTATAAAGGCCTCACAATGATTTTTGAATGGAGGAGATAAACACTGTCCATCAAGTGCAACTGCACAATAGTCAAGATTGCAATGCATAATCTTGTACATGTATATCATCCAAATGTCAAATATGATTGAAAAATACACCTCAAATCTCAATGTTAAACATTGTATATCAGACTTGAGCTTTGAACTTGAACCCTTTCTGATTATTGTTTATCATGAAGATATTGTTGCTTCAGACTTCACTTCTTTGATTCTCTTTGACATTGACCGGCAACTCTTTCGGAAAAAGAAGCATGGCAACTCCATGCTCCAGCCTTAACAAAGATTCTCTGACTGATTCATTGTGTGTTTTTGCATAAGATACATACACTTGTAGTATTATGAATTTACTCTTGAACTTGGGTGGTGCAGCTGGAGCAGGCAATCTATACCCTTGAAACCAACCATCAATCACAGGATAGAAGATATACTGCTGGATCAGCAGCAGATATATGAAGGATGGCATTGTCATCTTCAATTTTCTTTTTCTTTTTTTCTAGTTAAATTCTTGGATATGGTTCTCAAATTGTGAGAGTTCTTTCAAGATTTACAAATAAGTGCCCAACAGACTAGCTGCCCTTTTTTCTAGTGCAGTATCTTTGAAAGTTGGAACTTAAATATGATTAACCATGTTCAGCTAAGATTTCATAGGACTATATATTTCAAATATAATCTCATTCATTGGTTCTGACAAAATCACAAGCTGCATAATTTCTATAGAAATGTGAGATGTTGTTTCTTTTTTACTTGAATTTCACTCCAGAAAATGAGCAGGTATAGGCTTGCCAAGAGTGAAGCTTCCTCTACTGAACGAATTCAATTTTATTCTAGCATTATTGAAATCTGACTGAAGTATTGGTTGTTCATCTTGTTAAATATCGAATTTGTATATAATTTACGTAAGAAGAACCAGTAACCAGTGAATCGGATTGGAGAGTTCAGTCTTCGGAGGACACACGATGATGTTTTTGAGCATTAGTTATTACCATTTGACCATTAAAGAAAATAAAAAATTAATCCAATAAGTGTTAACCAATTTTATTATATTTAAGGATTACGTTGTTTACCTCTCACAGAGGTCATTGATACATGTGATCAGTAATATTTAATAAATAGTTTTAATAGTAGGCAAAGGAGGTGTTCAATATGCTTGTAATTCTCAAAAGAATTTTTGTCATTTAGACCATTTTCGACCAAATTACCTGTCATATCTCAACTCTAAGCTGGCAATGAGCCATCTCGTCTCGACTCTAAGCTCAACCTTCTTAACTCTAAGCTGCCATATACGTTGAACCATCTCCTCTTCATTCTAAGTTGTCGTATACACATTGAACCATCTCCTCTCGACTCTAAGGTCTCATATAGATTGAACCATCTCCTCGGTCAGCTCGACTTTTCTCACCTCTTAGGGTAATTCAGTCATTTCATAGCTCAAAAGAATCAATATAGTGAACAATTTACATTAAAATGGGTCATTTTATGATGTTTCCTAATGATGTTGACGTATCTAACTAGGATTGCGACGTGGGACAGGACGCACAGTGACCATTTTCATAAAATGGGGTAGCACTAGGGGAAGAGTAGAGGAAGAAAAAAACCAAGACACAACTTGCTAGACTTTCTAAAGTACATTGTTTCATGGGGCAACAAAGTTCTAAGTACAGGTGTCAATCTAAACATTCGTGAATCTCATAGCAAGTTAAAGCAGTCGGCCTCTACCAGGCAATCAATGTCATAGTTCCCCAGCTACAGTCCACCTTTTACTATAGTGGACCAAACAGAACCAGTAGTGATCATGAAAGATGAAAGATGTAAGTTCTAAGATAATGCAATAAACATTGTGAAATGTTGAAGTGACAAACTTATGAGATATGTAATTATCTACATTCTCTAAAACATCCATTACACAAAGTGCAGAAAACTGATGATGTAATGTGCAGTTCAAGCACCAGAGTTCAAATCACCATTATTGCAATCTGATGTGGAGTTTGATGTGGGTGATGCAAGACCAGATGTGGAATTTGATGTGGGTGATGTAAGACCAGCGATCCGCCTGTAGGATGGTGTGTGGGGAGATCTCGGAGATAGGTCGACAAACTCCAAGGCCTGCATTCTCAGTTCTACAGGGTAGTCAGCAACACAACCAATTCTTGGGCCAGCTCCTGTTGACCACTTGAGTGAGAGCTGATTCCCAAGTTGGTATGATTTGGATTGCTTCTTGGAATTGATCCTCTCCAATATCTTATTCTTAGGCACTTCAGCTCTTGGACTATGAAGACCACCAGATAAAGTCCTTTGGTAAGTAATCTTGGCTTCTGTTTGGGAAAGTTCAGTAGATTCTGAGAATTTGGTTTTCTCCACTTCCGGGATCTCAAGCTTAAGAGTTTCAAAGCTGGTTGACATTTTAAATGTAGTCCCGCCATTGAACTTGCCATCCTCATAGCTATCAGAATCATCACTTGCCTTGCGTATCTGGAAATGAGAGAGTTGAAACATACCATCAGGCAAATGCAGGTATTATGGATCTAAAACATGAAACAAGAAAATCCCCCATGTCAGCCTGCAGGGTGGGGCTGCACCTATACTGTTTGCACCCGTCTGTATCTGTCAGTCTCTCGACGTGCAGGATGGGGGTGCACGTGAGAGAAGGTATTAGCGTGATTGTTGGCTCATTCAGCATAAACTTTTGAGGTCCAGTGATTGTATGGCACACCCAAGGTTTTGACCAATCCATGGTTCTGCTAGTGTACTTTGGCCCAAACTAAGATTTATTTTCCCTAATTGGCATAAAAGCTTTCTAGAACCACAAGTTTTCACAATTACCTGAACTTCATCAAGGTTCACTCCGTTTTCCTTGAGAATGGATAAAAAGGTATCGAGACGATCATCTGTTGGCCGGTAATGTCCACTATATGCAGAGATGGACTGAAAAGTCAAAACCATCAGGATCAGATACTATAGCTTAACATACTGTATCAGGACTTGATTGTGTTTGTTTAGAGATATGGAAGATAACTGATGTAGACTGTACCTTTAGAACTCCATGCTCTACCACTAGCCTTCCGGCAGCTATTGTTGCTCCTCCAGCCAAGAAGCTAGAATGGTGGAACTCTCCTTTCTTTTTCTGGAAAGAATGAACGAGGTATTAGTTGTTCTGGAATAACAAGATACAAATTGAAATATAAAAATTTTGTCAAACAAAAAATAAAGGTCTTATAATTTTCCAACGCTTACTTCCCCAGCATAGAGTTTCTTAGAGGTGCTCATAACAAATATCCACTTAGCCCCTTCCGATCCTCCATTTGTATCAAGAAGCTCTCCAGTTTGCGAGTGAATAATTTTCCCTTCGACAACATCGTATTCATAATTTACCCTCTCTTGCTAAATTCAGCAATAACATCCACAAGCAGAAAAGAGGAAATCAGAAAATAAAAAAAGACAAAAAGATCATGTAAAATTCAGAAGTTACAGCCACGGGCTGAGGCTGGTGTAAAAGTTCAAAAAAGAAATCATGTATTAAAAAATGTACTCCATACAGCATTGAGTAATTTAATACTATATTGAACTGATTCATAGAAGAACCTACAGGTCCAAGATATCTAATGCATTGCTGTCGAAGCTTTGATCTGGGGCATTCTTTGAGATCAAGCTCTTTCCCATCTCCTATATCCAACCTGCAAATTAAGCAAACCAAAAAACAAAAATAAAAAACTAGATAAAAACAAATATGTAGCAACTGCCCGAACCCTTTTTTCAAGTCCATTTAAGGCTTCTAAATCTTCAGGTGTGGAATTTATTCATAGGCTAAAGCTTTTCTTCGCAGATGAATGGTATTAATATATACAAGAAATTGCTTCGTTATAAAAACTCAAAAGCCCACAAATAATCAATTGAGTCGGGCCGGTAACTTTCACGGTGACCTTCAAAGAAGCTTATCTTAACAGTCAAAAAAAAAAAAAATGGTAATTTTGATTACCAGTAAAAAAATGGCTGACCAGCATCTGCTTTACACCACTCCTCATAGTACTTATGCAAGCTATGTCCATACCTATGCCGTGGATCAATCTACACACCCAAGATATCATTCAATAAATACAGAGACACCCCAATGATAATGTTAAAAAAAATAAAAAAACTGAAAATATATAATAAGTAATTGAGAAAATAATTACAGCTTCAATCCAATGCTGAAAAGCCAATTTCTGTGCTTTGGCGTCTTTGGACAATCCCTTGCCCACCTGCCCAAAAAAGTCCAAAATATTACACAACATTATTACACTCTCTCTTACTCCATAACCAAACCTCTAAGCCGTCCTTTTCAGATTTTTGTAAACGAACAAAATTCAGCAACAGCTTTCTTTTTCTTATTTTCTGATCCAAACGCAAAAATTAATTTCTTCCAAAAAAAAATAAAAAAGACCGGTAAAACCATACCTTAGAAGCATTCAAGCTGATTCGGTTCCACCGTGAAGCCGCCGTTTCGGGTTTCAAATTAAAGAAGGAAATCGTACTGTGATTCAGTCTAGCATAGTCTATCGCTTGCCACCTTCGGAAAAATTCCTCAAATTTTTAGTAAACAAAATTAATATTTGTGACTCAGAAAGAGTAAAAATGGGAAAGCACAGAGATTCGGTGCACTCACCAGAGCTCTTCAGCCACGACGGCGGAGTCAGCTAACCTGCGCCGGGTGCGGTAACTCCTGTACACCTTCTGCAACTTCACCGCGGCAGTCGACTGGAACCACGCGCTCCTTGGCGCGTCCGGCTCACTCGCGAGCTTTCCGTTCAGAAGCGCCAGTTGGGAGCCCTCGCATTTGCGGTCAACGTCGTCGACGGCCATTTCGGAGCTGCGAAAGTTGGCGCAAGAGTCGAGGTAAGAGAATGGAGGCGGCGGTTGTTGCTGCTGCTTGGACTGGAGGTCGACGAAGCTTGAGAGGCTCTGAGTTTGGACCTCCATTTTTATCGAGAGAGAAAATTGCAGTCTACAAGACCCGAAATGCTCAGTAGCGAAAGAGAAAGTCCACGACAGAGAGGCTGAGAGTAGTTTTTACCGGGAAACCTACTCGTCAACTTTAATACATATGATATTTTCTATTCCTTGGAGAGCGTGCGACGCGCTCTGGGTACAGCTAAGCAGCTTACTCGCCTTGAGAGACTCAGAGCGAAGATGAATATTATTGTGTCTCCCGTCTCCGATGCATTTATAGGGAATGAGAATATCAAGGGAAGTAAACAGACCTTTGAACTCCGAGTGATTCACGTGCAAAAGGTACTGGGCACGTGGAGTGCTGCGACGTCGTTTCAAGATGGCCCAACAATTAAAAAAAATTAAAATCGTAATCTCAGTCTGGCAATGGAATATACATTGTTTGGTTTAAATTTAATTAAAATAAACAGAGTGACATTACGAGCTTTGTTGTATTGAAGCCGCCAATGGGTGTTTAGTGTTACTAAAATTCTTTGACCAATTAAAAAATTAGAGAAAACGGTGGATACTACAAAATAATTTAATAAGTCTTTTCTTTTTAATTTTTATTGGTCACTTAAAAGAGTTGGACACTAGCATAGTAGCATGTATCAAAATTGACCAAATTTTAGAATCTAAATGGTAGCGATACTTGCAGGTTCTTTGTTTCACATATTTTATATTTTCAATCTTTTCAATCTAAGTGGTAGAAGAGAAAAAAAATTTCATCTCAAAGTTTTTATTTCGACTCAGTTCCATTTATCCATCAAAAGAATTTATAAAATAAAAAAATTTCTAAAATTTATTGATGGATGCAATTTGTTTGAGTAATATATATAGACATAAAAACTAAAAATACTGCACAAATTATGATTATTTTTTTGGAAATAATTACTATCAGGTACATGTCATGTATCTTCATTAATCTCTAGTGCACCAATTGTATAATTATAAAATAAGAAAAATTAATAATCAGCCATAAGCCATAACCCACGCACTAATGTCCAATCTACTTGCACAGCTACGGTCTACCAGCAAGAATGGAAGAAAAGTGAGTTATGCCCTATTACTAATATATATTCACGTTAACTTTGCTTAAATCAATAAACAACAAAATTGAAAATGATAAATAATTAATATAAATATAATTGGACCAAAACAAAATTATATATTACTACTCGCTAGTTTATTTGTCTAAATTATATTTTGGTTTATCATGATTGTCAACTACCTAACCATACATCATGCCACTCATGCTAAACCAAAATATGTATTTTAATTTGTATATATATGTTCAACAATGAAACTCAAATTTAGGCTAATACTGAAATTATGAACTAAAATTTTAAATATAAATATAAATTGAAATGATTGTGAGTGACAGTGAATTCATATTATTTGAAAATAAATTTGTAAGTATTGATGATTTTGATTAGTGAGCTCACTGAGCTGTAGTTAAGTAAGTTATTGAATTTAGAAAATTTTGTTTAAATTAAAAATTTAAGAGTATTTTCAAGTTAAATCACTCAATCTTTTATTCATGTACGACTCCTACTTTGTCCTGAATCCTGATATATCTCACAGTCTACAGCTCAAACAGCTCTAAAACTTACGCGCCTCTCTCTTTCTCTCTGCGGCTGAAATGGCGATGGCCGGGGGGGACACGTACATCCGATGTGGGCCCGGATGATCTGTACTTGTTTATGTGGCATAGACACGGACCGTCGGGGTTATGTCATTCTCTCTTTTTTGTGCAAATTGGAAAGACGACTTTGACAAGGATTTAAGGAATACGGGATGAGTCGATGACAAATTACTCTTCTTTTGTTTTTGACCAAAGACTAAATTAATCTTGTAAATTCTAAAATACAAGACCAAGTCGTCAAAAGTTCAAAAGCAATGGTGTGGTGGTTAGAAAGTCTGAGGGTGCTTCCATCATGTAGATTCAGCTGACCTGCCTCTTTACTTGGGTTTAATTAGTCTTCGTCTTCGTCTTCGCCACAAAACAAAACAAAAAATAAATTTATTGGAGATGGAGCAGGTGTAACTTGTAATAGTGATATAGTGATGGATATGGCCGAGTGAGTAGGTGTATGTGATTTTCGCGGAAGGGAGAGAGAAGCGGACTTAATTGGAGTACGTACCGTTCGATGGAGGTGGAGGTGGCCGGTGGCAGCGAGGGCATCAACTTCACGTGCTTCACGGCGTGCTTTTTATGTGCAAGCGCCACTCAACATTAAGGACAAAAACTTGGCTATGCATGCAAAAATTTATAAATTACAAGAAGAATAAATAATGGGAGATCGATGTTTATTTATTGAGGAGAGTTCACATGCAAATAAGTACATGATTATCGGTTTGAATTCTGGTAAAAAAAAAAAAAAGAGCCATACCCATATATATATATATATGTATTATATATATGATCATTTGATAAATAGGAGATGTGTGCATATGATCAATATTTGATACATAAAATAAATATATATATATATATGGTCATTTGACACATATATAAGAGATGTCATGACATGCAAACCTCCGAGAACCTTCCTGGCCCTTAGTGGCAAAAACATGTAATCTCAAATTAGCCACTTATATGGACTAGAATTTAACATATAGTATACATATAGAATATGTTTCATGGGTAACTTGTTGAAGGAGATCGAGATAGACTCTCTCTATGAGTCATTCACTAACTAATTCAAGAAATTTGATTTAGACTCTTGAAATTTTTTTATTTTTTAGTAAACAAAAATAAATAAATATGTTTCATGGGTAACTTGTTGAAGGAGATCGAGCTAGACTCTCTCTATGAGTCATTCACTAACTAATTCAAGAAATTTGATTTAGACTCTTGAAATTTTTTTTATTTTTTAGTAAACAAAAATAAATAAATAAGAAACACCAGCTCCAAACAAAGAGAATCTAAATCTTATCTTAATGTCTAGGACCAATTTTGTGTAATATATATGGTGTTGGTCAATCTGGTGTGCTTCCTTTGTAGTAACCTACTTTGTCTGTTCTTGATCCCACATTGATCTAAATAACACGATATATATTCCTTAAGGAATAATATGGATTATATTATATACAAGCAATTTTTTATGCTATTTTTCAAAGTTTATTCCCCTCATATTCTTGTCGGGAATCCTAAAGCAAAAGTTGAAGTGGAAAGCACAATAGATCTCCATTTTCGTGTACCCTCAACCAAATTATTGCTATATATATATAAAAATATATGAGCAATATTATAGTAAATGATTTTTATCACAAAAAACGTTAAATTCTACATAGCTAGTTCTAATAGTATATGGGGGAAGGTTGAGTTTTACTGTTGACTACTATTGCAAACATGAATAATTGGATAATCGCTGAAGAGTATGTGGCTTCATAATAGAATAATTCAATTTTAATTTAGTACTTGACTTGTGCTTATATATATATATATAGTTTCTTAATTTCTGTAGAATAATTGTTGGTCCAAAGATATAGATAGTGCAGTTGTGCGCCAATTAATATAAATTTGTGGGGCAGAGACTTAGTGTAAGGTTGGTGAGCTTAATTAATTTGTCACATGTTTTCGTGGCCTGCCTAATCATGCACTCAGAATCACAATTAATTTGTGAGTGTTCATAGCTAGTGCTCCCCCATTTCTGCTTCCATTTATGTACACACATATACTATATATTTTCTTCACGTGCACACGTACCACGGGGCTTATCATTTTTGCTCTATAATTGTAATCTACCAAATATTGTTAACTTTTCTGAGAAAGTGGACGTGAAAAAGAAAAAGAAAACAAAATAAAAGAAAGTGAAAAATGCATGGCACGGCCGATACTAATGGGCCCATGCAATCCATTAATTGAATTCAAGGCCCCAAAAGATAGCGACTCACTCACTAATCAGGTACACTAATTTAAGTGTAGAACCAGGCAAGTCTGTGCTGTTCTTGCTATATTTTAATTATGACAAACTTTTCTCAACTCTTTTTTTTAAATATTTTGATGAACTAAGATGGATTACCGAACTAATTATAATCACGAATCAGAAGTCTTTTAATCTTTTAAGCATTGATTTTTACAAACCTACCAAACACGTGGATATGATACCATAGTGACCACTAGGACAGTAGTACAGTACCCTTTAGAAAGTCATTACTATTAGGATCGATTAATGTTTTGACAGATTGCAGGACATGTAGATTAAATTGTAGGGTGAGTAGTGTAGTTTGGTAGATTGCTACTTATGAGGAATTGAAGAACCATTGATTAGGGTTCTTTGGTATACTGCTACCACATTTCAGAGCTTGTCCTCGTGTTTTATTTTTGTTGCATTTTGCTATTTCTATGGGCCAAATGGGAATCTAATAATGAAAAAATTTGTTCAAGACATTCAATTCCTCATAACACCAACAGCACCATTTTTCAAAAAAGAGAAACTAAATTATAAAAAAATTCAATTCACAATTCCCAAAAGTTGAAAAAAAAAAACAAAGAATGTTGTTCATAAAACAATTTGAGCGAAATAGTCTCCAAAATATGTCAAATTTTGGATGATATTTTTGTCAGCACAAGTCTGACCGAAAAGGTTCAATAATGGGAGACAAAATATCTCTCCAAAATGGAGCTCCCCTCATCGCCTCTGCTTCTTATCTTATCCCACTTTAGCAAAATTTTGTTTTTAGTCCTTGTAATTCGGGCCAAGCTTTACTTCAACGTGCTCTTTTATTTCGTCAAATAATTCGATGAGAAAAAAGTGTAAAGCGCACGAATGATTGGTTTTCAAGCTTTGAATGGTTTAGCTTCATTTTTACTATCTAAAATATTTTGAATTGTGCACATCTTATATAATTTTTATCAAATAAATTGACAAAATTAAAGATGTGTCTCAAATTGCAATTAATAGGAAACTAAAATAAAATAAAAAATACATTCAACGATATTGCTTTCCTTTATCCTTTCTCAATTCTTATATTTTTTTGCTTCCATTCTTTCTTTGAGAGACCATAAGGTCCCATAAAAATCAAAGGCAAAATCGAAGTCATAAACTATATTAAACTTCTAAAGTTCTGGGCTCTCAATATAACAGGATTTTAATTATCCATAATGATGTTCTGAAAGTTACAATTTCTCTTCACCAAATTATTTGACGGTGGGTCAGAATTTGATAACAGGATTGTTGCCCTCATTATTTTAAATGGTTTTGCCTCATATTTCTTCCTGCAATGGTAATTTTTGACGGTATGTTTGTGTTTAGTGGTTGGTTGTAGTCCCCTCTTTTCTTAAACGCTAGGATTAGTTGCATGCAAATTTATAATATCTTTCCCTGGTTCTTGATTGATAAAAAAAAAACATGTACAGATATTTTTCAAGCTTGCTGCTTTATGAAAATTTTGGAATGCAATTGTTGACCCACAATTCCATTGCTATCTCTTATTCCTACTTTTGGTGCGGTTCTATCGAATTGTTCCTGATATAATTTAGTTTGAACTTTATTTAGATGAGTGAGAAAGAGACATGGGAAATTGGGAAATGGTGTTTGGCATCAGAGAAAGACCGAGAAAATAGAAATGAACCTCTGTTTTTATTATTGTGATTAGAATAGATCGATACAGTGAGGCATAGTCTTTTATACATGTCCTTAGTTAATAAGAAAGTAAAACTAACACTTAACAACCTCACTCAAACAGACTAGGAAGTAAGACTAAGTAATTGTACTGATGTGGCAAAGCTAACATAGCATACCAAATGCAGAGAGAGAGAGAGAGAGAGAGTACGGAGGGTGGAGAGCATGAAGAAGGTATCACAAAACGAACAAAATGTAGCTCGATGGGCTCTTTGCTAGTGCTCTCGAATAGAGAACTGATGTAATTTTACAACAAGGGCTTGGTACCAAATTAGAAAATTTGGGCCTGACACTAAGAGACCAATTGGGCTCTTTTATGGGAATTCCATTCCAAATTGCCAAGTATACCCATCTAAATATTTTATTTTATTTTTCTCAAAATTTTCCAGTTTTTTTTCACCCCTTGATAAAACAAGAAGCAAACAAAAGAAAAGAGCAAGCATCAGAACAGAAGGATTGAGCTGCCTCCTAATAAAGCTGCAATGGCATTGGACCTCCACCTTTCACCTCAAATTGCTGTCATTTGTCAGTTTACACCTAATTCAAAGCTCACATCAATCAATGTTTGTTCATATTTGTGGTTATCTAATTAACATATATACCATCACAGAGTCACAGTAAACAAGTTATCAGGTCAAAGAAAACCTCCCTTTATGAGATTGAGGACCAAGGAGACCTCAACAAAAAAATGAAGGTAAGGTGCACACAGCTGTAAAACTTACCTCATCAAATTATTAAGCCAAAATATTATCAGTATGGCTGACTTTGGCATCTGAGTCTCATGATCACAAATTTCCGATAGCCTTCTTTGTGCTAGTTATTTTTACAGGTGGTCACATCTTAACCATTTGATCGATCTTCATCAACAATTTGATCATTGACTACAGTTTTGATTGTGTCAAAACTTTGCTATCAATATACATTTGGTCAAGCTCGTGCTGTTCTCCAATAGCTTCTTTCTATGAAACTCCCTTGCCCCTGCCAAGATATAATAGACAAGACATTAATTCAAACAAAGGTGACTAGGTTCATTTTCTACCAAATTTTCCTCTAGAGACAATAATATGACTTTCCTCTATAATCTTGCAAACTTCATTGTCTATATAATAAGGCAAATTTTCTATCCACAAACATTAAAGAAAGACAGATACTTTTTTGGAGAAGATTTTTTCTTGTTTTAGTGGTTCTGTATCAGTGTGTGTGTGTGTGTGTGTGTGTGTGTGTGAGAGAGAGAGAGAGAGAGAATATATGGAGGGAGAGTATGATGAAATCACAGTATTAGAGTCAGATAGCGAGGAAGAAGTAGCGGTGATCGCTGAAGAATCTGTAACTGCTATGAGAAGGCGCCTAGAGGAAAAGAGAGAAGGAATTCGAAGAACAACAAGTAGGAGCTCAGTCTGCATATATAGAATTCCTCACGGTCTTGTTGGAATCAACCCAAAAGCCGTTCAACCTGAAATGGTTTCCATTGGACCTTACCACCGCGGCAAGGAGGAGTTATTGGAATTTGAAAGCCACAAATGGTGGTTTCTTGATGCCCTCCTTACTCGAACAAGCATAAAAAAAGGGCTTGATCTAAGAAACTACTTCAAAGCCATGAAACGACTGGAGGATAGCACAAGAAGATGCTATTCTGAGTTCATCCCCATGTCAAGCACTGACTTTGTTGAAATGATGGTGCTTGATGGGTGCTTTATCATTGAGCTTTTTCGACATGTTTGTAAGAGTGAAGATGTCATAGATGATAATGACCCCATCTTAACCATGCCATGGTTGATTCCAATTCTCATTAGGGACCTCCTCAAGCTTGAAAACCAGCTCCCCTTCTTTGTCCTTGAAGCATTATTTGATCTCTCCAAGGATCCCAGTGAAAAAGGAGATCCTCTAGTCTTGCTTGCCTTGAAATTCTTCAATCTATCATTACCAAGGCCTATTCAAGTCCTTAAAAGGTCAACAATATTAGAGGGCAAGCACTTGCTTGACTTGTTTCATTTAAGCTTCCTTCCCCCAAGTACTTTAGATGACTCTCAAAAGTACCGACCTTCCTCCAAGTCAATCCAATGTACCACACAACTAAGACCCTCTGGGATCAAGTTTAAGCCACACAGGGCAGACAGCTTCTTAGAGATAAATTTCAAAAATAGGGTACTCCAAATCCCACCTATAACCATCAATGACTTCACCATTACCATCTTCATCAACTGCATAGCCTTAGAACAATGTCACCAATACAATCCTACATGCTTCACCACTTATATTGCCTTCATGAGCTGTCTCATCAATTCAAATAGAGACGTCACATTCCTTTGTGGTGATGGGATTATCACTAGCTTCTCACAAAACGATCAAAATGTAGCTCGGCTGTTCAGAAAGTTAGGGGAAGAAGTTGTCTTCAACATAAGAGATTGCTACCTCTCCAAGCAATTCAGAGATGTTGATGCCTATTACAGCAGCCACTGGGCTAACTTTGTGCGAACTTATTTTAGCAGCCCATGGTCGTTCATTTCAGTTTTCTCGGCCTTCATCCTTCTTGTCCTCACTGGGGTCCAAACTGCTATGTCTATCTTGAGCTACATTAATAAAAGATCGTGAAAAGAGTGGAGATGCAGATTGGATAGCTTGCTTCTTCGACTCTCTCTCTGACCAGTTGTGGGGAACATTTTGTTTGAGGACCTTGTGGTGTTTAAAGGTCTACAGCTTTTTGTGTTTAGTGGTTTGGCTGTAGCACCCTCTTAAACGCTTGAATTAGTTGGTTTTGGCATGTTTATATGTTGTGGTAAATTTTATCACTTGTATTGGTTTGTGTGTTCATTAATTTGCATGCAAATTTATAATTCACTTCCCTGGTCATGTGTGAAGAAAAGCACATATACCCTGATATTTACAATTATTTTTGCATTTCTGTATTTTTTTATGTATCTATATTTTCTCCAATATTCTCTAATGTTTATTTTCTTTGGACTGAGATGGAGTTCACACTACAACGACTCAGCTACTGATACAAATTACAACAACTTGGCTTAATTGGTTGGAACAAAAGCATAAATGTCTTTCATTTTTTAGCAGAAAACAAGAGGAAATGACAAAGTATCAGAATCTATAAAAGAAAAACAAAATCCCAACAAATGAAAGCAGTCAAACCAAGAAGTAACCAGAAATAAAAGAGTGAATAGATGAAATTTATGAGAAGAAATTGTTAGGTTGGTAAAAATCTCATGGGACCCACAAGGTATTAAAGATGCAGCTAGCATGGACCAAGTGAATGCTGACTTTGTATTGTAAGAGGTAGCATGTGTTTCTTACATCAAGTATGCATGAAATGATAGGTTGAATTTGAAGATCACCTTTTTCGGTCTTCATTTGCTGCTACCGTAATAGGAATATAGGAAGGAAGACAATATGATAGTTGCTTTCATACCTATTGGGAATGGCTTATAAATAGGCATAAGATGTGTGCATCCATGGCATGCTTCAAGCAAGCATCAGGCAAGCAATCCGAGAAGCAATTGAGAGCTTCTGAGTGTGGAGAGAAAAAAAGCAAGACTAAAAATTCTATGAGTGAAGGTATATAAGGGTTTATGGGATTGAGTTATGTGATTTAACTCAAGTGTGTCTTGTACTATTTGTATTCTTATAGTAAAAAATAAATATCTCTGATGGATGTAGATAGAAATTTGCCGAATCACGTTAATCTCGTGTGTACTATTTTATTTTCTTGTTTATTTTTTTAATTTTATTGTGTTTGTTATATGTTATGTTTATATCTGAATCTCAGTCCGCATTGATTAAATCCAATAGAAATAGTATAACAACGGGAGTTTGAGATTGGGCTCAAAAAACAAACCTTGTTATTGACGAGAGCAAAAGACTACGTGGAAGCTCCACCAAATGAAGCGATTATAGCTTAAACAAGTCCTTTGATTGAAGACAAAACACCCATAGCCCACTCTGCAACTCAGTTGAGGGTGGGATTCGAAAGAAGAAGAATGCCGGACTGGCGGGGTTTGAGCCTTGGAGGTGGGCTGGCCCATTCTATATTTTCTATTTTGTAAGCCAAATTTTGTTGCATCCAAATTTAGGACACGTGGTCGGCTAGTATACATTAAACCGAACTTGTATTTGATATTGAATGAGTGAGGATCTCCTGCTTGTTTTCCCCCTACCCGTGTGGTAAAAGGTTAAAACTAAGTATTGAAAACAAAGTAGAGAGAGAAAGATAAGTTTAATGATTAAGATTTTAGCCTAATATTAAACGGGTAGGGAAAAACATATATAGAATCTTCTTTCGTAATTGAATACCTAAACTTTTATTTTGTGTATATGACCCGGTTTATGTTCATTTGTTTAACATTCGACACTTCTATTACTTTCTTCTTTGGCTAAATTTCACTTATAGTACTTGTAGTTTATTGGAAGTTCCACTTTAATACATGTAGTTTTAATTTTTCTGATTTTGATCTTGTAGTTTGCAAAATGTTACAATTTTAGTATATGTTTGTAACTTGATCAATTTCATGTTAAATAAAACTTCAAACAAATTATAAGTACTAAAATAAAACTTCGAGCAAACTACATACGAGTATTAAAATAAAACTTAAAGTGAGCTATCAAACACTTGAAGAAAACCTATTTGACGCCATAATTTAAAGAGGATTTAAAATTTAAAAGATTTCTCATTAAAATGTAAAATTTTGACATTTGATGTGGACATCCAATTTATATTTAAGAACATACCAAACTAATCCTTAACAAATTTCATTTTTATTTTTCAAAACCTAAAGCCTTAAAGGTCAAAAAATTATAAAAAAAAAAAGTAAAAACAAACTGGAGTCCATCTGGGGCGCCATGCACAAAGGAGGACTCCACCTTGTGCCTCAAGCAAAGTTTTGGGCGTCCGCAGAATGATGCTTTGCATCATTGCATCAAGGAGCTTCGAAACATATAAATAATTTTATTATTACAATTCGTTATACTTTGTGAACTCAAATTTCAACTGATTTTGAACGTTATTGATAAAGCAATTACAGCTGTTATATATTTTTGAAGTAGTTAACTCCAAAGTCTCTGATCATCTCTACTTTCTTGTTGTCTCCTCCGAGGATGCAACAACAGAACTGATCATTATTCATTGATACAATATAAGTAACAATGAATTAGCTCCAATATCATTTGGTCTCCACCCCCTCACCTTGTTCCAATCCAGTTTATCTGATTTGTCGTTTGTCACTTCACAGCTAATTCAAAGCTCAAGACATTAATTCTAAACCAACTGTGTTCATTGACTCCACCGAAGATGTTAAATACAATATATGTATAAATATAATCCAACAATGTCACAATATATAAATATAACTTTTCTTTGTAATGGTTTTTGAACACTCTATATAACTCTGAAAACTTTCTATCCACAGCATTAAAAAGAAAGAGAGATGCTTTAATTACTTGGTCAATATCTTTTTTTTTTGTTCCAGTGAATGTGTGTGTGTCTCACAGAGTAAGAATGGAAGATGGAGAGTATCATAGTATCACAGTATCAGATTCAAGTAGTGAGGAAAAAGAGGTGAGTGATAATGAAGAATATGTTGCTGCTATGCGAAGGCGCCTAAAGGAAAAGAGAGAAGAAATTCGAACAACAACAACAGGTAGAAGCTCAGTCTGCATATATAGAGTTCCTCCCAGCCTCTTTGGAATCAGCCAAAATGCCATTCAGCCTGAGATGGTCTCCATTGGACCTTACCACCGCGGCAAGGAAGAGTTGTTGGAATTCGAAAGCCACAAATGGCAGTTTCTTGAGGCCCTCCTTTTTCGAACAAATAAAGCAAAAGGGCATGATCTAAAGAACTACTTCAAAGCCATGAAACAATTGGAGGAAAGCACGAGAAAATGCTATTCTGAGTTCATCCCTATGTCAAGCACAGAATTTGTTGAAATGATGGTGCTTGATGGGTGCTTTATCATCGAGCTTTTTCGACGTGTTTGTAAGAAAGAAGATGAAAAAGATGAAAAAGACCCCATTTTAAGCATGCCATGGTTGATTCCACTTCTCACTAGGGACCTCCTCAAGCTTGAAAACCAACTCCCTTACTTGGTCCTTGAAAAACTATTCGAGCTCTCCCGCTCCGAAAATGAAGAAGACCCTCTAAACTGGTTTGCTTTTAAGTTCTTTGATCTCTCATTGCCTAGGCCTAGTGAAGTCATTCAAAGGTCAAGCATGTTAGGGGGAGCCATGCACTTGCTTGACTTGTTTCACTTAAGCTTCACTCCCCCAATTTCAGATGACATTCAAAGTCACCCTCCATCCTTCCATACATATAATGCAATATTCCAAAGTCAGGTCAAGCAATTGCTTCACTCATTTCAATCAAGATTCAATCCCTCATCAACTCCACATGATCACTCTAATCCATCATTCCATCAGTCAATCCAATGTACCACACAATTAAGACCCTCCGGGATTGAGTTTAGGCCACACAGAGCAGCTGACAGCTTCTTAGACATCAGTTACCAAAGTAGGGTACTCCAAATCCCACCTATAACCATCAATGACTTCACCACTACCATCTTCATCAATTGCATGGCCTTAGAACAATGTCACCCACACAGTTCTACATGCTTCATCACTTATGTTGCCTTCATGAGTTGTCTCATCAATTCAACTAGAGACGTCGCATTCCTTTGTGCTGATGGGATCATTACTGGCTTCTCCCAAAATGATCAAAACATAGCGGCATTGTTCGGAAAGTTGGGGGAAAAGGTTATCTTCAACATAAGAGATCAGTGTTACCTCTCCAAGCAATTCAGAGATTTGAAGGCCTATTACAGCACCCCTTGGGCTACCTTAATGCGAACTTATTTCAGCAGACCATGGTCGTTCATTTCAGCTTTCGCCGCCTTCAACTTTCTTATCCTCTTTCTGATCCTATTTTCTTTTATCTTGAGCATATAGGATGAAAACAATGTGCTGCAGGTTGGCTATATAGTTTGCTAGGCTCCATCTTTTCTATTATCTCGTGGGTGTGTAAAGGCCTAGAGCCTTTTTGTGTGTTCGACTATTTGATTCATGCTTGCAACTTTTATGTAAAATTGAACAATAAGTAATTCAGATTTGACATTTCTTTCAGCTTCCCAATTATATACTTCAGCTTTAACCTTATATTATTATTCATTGCCCATTTGTATATTCATTATGTATCTATATTTTCTCCATTATTTATAATTTATTCTAGTTGAGCATATGCACAGAACGCTTACCTTCAGTTGTGACTTGTGAGACTAGGTAACAGTGAACTTTCAATGTTACGGTATCATAATCCACAACATTTCATATGCTTTTGGCCGATGGCTGGCTACGATGGGGACAAGTGATGTGATATGTAACGTGGGGGTTGCAATGTGATGTGCATAACAGTGTAGCTAACAAATGCATTTGGCCAATAGCTGGAAGGCAAATAGTTAAGATTTATGTAGTTAATCCCTAAGTACACGACAATGAAACCACTCAATCGAAAACAAAGCAAATAGTTTAATAAAGCTATCGAGACATCCAGTGGCAAGCAAACTCATTTATTTCTCACTATTGGGGAGGTTTAAATTTTACTAGCAAAGTCAAGGCCTTCGTTGACAAGCTGATTCAAGCTGCCAGCAGGAGGTTGGACCTTTGCAACTTTGGCAATAGCCTTGTTTTCCTCAGGACTCCCACCCTCCAGAAATGCTCCGATCACTTTCCCGTCTTTAATCCAGTATGTCCCAAACTTGGGCTTTGGTGAGGCGGGATTATTGTCTCCGAAAAGCACGGTTTCACCAACATTATCGCCATAGAATTGCCATGACAGATCAAAGGAGCGAGAATAGAAGAATGGAAGGTAGTCATACTCCCCAATTGTATTACCCACTTCGTTTGCCTTGATGGCCTGACAAATCAAAACAACAAATATCATCAGGCTTGGTTACTTTGGCAACCCCACTGGCAGGGGACAACATGCCCGATTTGAAATAATTATAGAGACGGGTTGCAGTGGAAATAATCAAAAATTAAGGGGAGCTACACACCTTTACAGCCTGCTCAGCAGATTTACGTGCATGGTCAACATGCTCAACTCTTCTAATCTCATTGTACAACTTCAAAGGAAAAGTGGCAACGTCACCCACAGCATATACACCAGGAACACTTGTTTTGAAGAATGCATCAGTCTGCAATCAACTGGAACATATTACAATGGATTCCATGGAACTTTAACCACATAAATGGGATGACTAATCAAATGTTGAAACTGAAAAACAAAATACTACATAATGGGTAAAACAAACATGGCTATAACTTCAAATCATCTGTAAAGCCCAAAATGAAAACAAGTAATTTGACCCAATTGTCAGTTCACTTCCATAATGATTTAAATCCCACTTCCTTTCTGTGCTGTATCCGTTATATGTAGTTAAAATAAACGCTTATCAATGGCATAACCAACCAATTGATATTATGAAGATTGAAACTCTTATTAAGAACTATAAGATCAAAACGAATTATTTAAGGTACGGGAAAGGGAGAAGGAATCAAGGGAGTGCATAAGTCACAATACCTTAATGCCACCTTTCTCCTCTTCAACTTGTCCCTTGAACAATGATGTGAGGGGCCTTCCCCCAACACCAACAACAACAATGTCAGCTTCAAGCACTGTGCCATCCTTAAGGTGAACTTCCTTGACCTGCATTATGGCCAAAAGTAGCCATTCATAAGCATTTAAGCACAGTTCATAGGAACATCACTACCAAAAGGTCAGGTAATTGTGTATTTACCTCTCCATTTGAATCAGCAGTAAACCCAACCGCAACTGTTCCCTTGATGATTTTAACTCCTTTGTTTGCATAATAACCCTCATAGAAAGCAGCAATACCAGAAGTGAAAAGCCGAGGCACTACAAGAACAAGGCAAAATTAGGGATGTTGGGCTCATGGAGTAAGAGCAGCCAATTTCATGAGTACACATATACACATACAAAACAAGGCTTGGAGTAGTAATCACTTACTGCACCATGGTTCAGGGTAAACCATTGTGACATCTAAATTGTTAATTTTCAAAGCTGCACCAAGCTCAAGACCAATGTACCCTCCTCCAACAATCACAGCTTTCCCGTTCTTTTTTCCTTTAATTGCTTCATTAAGCTTATCAGCGTCATCAATTTCTCTCAAGTAGAAAATGTTTTTGGCATCAGCTCCTTTGACACCAAAATCTGTCAATCTAATAACCTACAAAAACAGAAAATTCATTTCATTATGTATGCAAGCAGTGAGATTATACAAGCTAGGCATTGAAAATTCCTAGAGTTGCTTACACTTGAGCCAGTGGCAATGACCAAAATCTGATACTCGAAGGATTCACCAGTTCTACTAACAAGAATCTTCCCATCAAGATCTACTTTAACTATTTCAGTGTTAAGAATCAATTCTATCCCTGTAATTATAAATTATGTTTCCATGAGAATATTGCATTCTAAAAGAACAAGTAACATAGTAAAAAACGAGTCTGGGACAAAAACAAGTAACGATGGTCTGTCCTCAAAATATTTCTTCAGAACATTATCATAAACTGTATTGTGTAGAAGACAAACCTTTCTCTTTGTACCACTCAGGAAGCAATCTCTCTCCTCCACTTCCTACACAAACATGAAACCCAGGAAGTCTAGCAGGAGCTGCAAGAACCAATATCAACATTAAGTTAGAATTTTAGAGAAAACCATAAAATAGTCACCAGGTGTATTGTAAGTAAGATGCTAGAGGTCATAAGTAACGCTGAAGCTTTCTTTAAAAAATGGAAAGAAAGAATTCAAATAACACAACTTACACTCAGGGAAAAGATAAGCCTTGCTGAGTGCAGGACGTTCATAGGGCGCAACCTGGGAGTAAAACAAATTAAAAAGTAAGAATATGAATGATACGGTAATTACAAGGTAAAACAAAAATAAATGCCAACAGCCATTAAAGAGAAACATAAGAAATAATATGAAGTACACAAAGCATAAGCAACGAACATCAACATGAATGATGAAGCGAAGTTATCTTAATCCAAGTTGAATGTGAAAACTAAATTTTAATTAGTCAGAAAATCAGCAATACTCATGCTTGACAGATTTCAAGACATTACCAAGCCAAAACAACACATACTTTCCAATAAGTCAATATTAATCGTATAGCTCATAATCCAAATCAACTGGATACAAACACATATGAAATTGAGCATAAAAATAAAGGTATTAGAAAGCATACCGCCTCTTTGGAAATGACTGCTAGTTCGCCTGGCTTAACCCCCTGTTTGGCAAACTCCCGAGCTGCATACCCCTATAATATTTAAAAAATAAACATGAGGAGAGAGCATTAACAATGATCAAGGCTTCCACAATATTGTGAAAATTGTAATTACCTGTCATAATATAATGTTTTTAATTCGTGATCAATATATAATTATTTGTCATAATTAGCATAATTTCTATACCAAAACAACTACGACAGCTCGCATTGACTTTAAGTTTAAGAACATCAAATACTCAAAATTTCAAAAATAAATATACAAATATTCATATTTAGATCTGTGTATATACTCATAATCAAAAGCTTATACAACCTCATCTGGAACAAAAGAAAATTCCGGTAGCACATGGAATTAACAAAATTTGACCAAACGGATGAAAAATTGATAGCAGAGAAACTTACAGCTGCGACTCCACCGCCGAGGATCACGTACTTGAAGTTCTTCTCTGCCATTGATGACTGATCGATCAGAGAAAGGAGCTTTCTGTTTCTTCTTCGCTTCGCTTTTGCTCTCTGTGACTGAAATTTTCTGCCAGTGGAAAGTGAGAGAAACGCGATGAGGTTTGTGAATTGTGAGCTGTGTGATTGGTCAGATATTTATATGGCGTCTCGGGGCTTCGTTATTGGGCTAACCAGAGAGTGAGAGCTTTTCTCGTGTCCCTCCGTGTAAATGGAATTCATCCACGTGGCGAAGGCTCTACCGTCCATCGCTGCTGTCTGTGCAATCGCCACGACAACTGATCCCGTAGAAGATGCTGTCGTTTCATATACTTCCTGAAAACAAAAAAGGATACTACTAATACTATTTTCTGGGATTGGTTTTTTTTTAAGGATGAAAATCTTCTTTTACTCGTTTCCTTAACCAAAACAATATATTTTTAGCAACGAAAAATGTGGTATAAGTGGCAAAATAATAACAATAATGATCAAATCTTTGTATCAAATATAGATATCAAATGATGTGTTATTTTACCTGTGAATTAATAAAATACTATTTCATTAGTTGATAAATAAATTTGACGACTCTAATGATATTCTAAGAAAAACTATTTTATAAGCATGAGAAATTTAATTATACATTAGTAGGACAAACAAAAGCATACATAAACAAAAGTGAACTATTGGATTGTAAAACACCTATTAATATATTGTAATCTAATAACTCTCACATTTTCTATATTTACAAGAATTCCTCATACATGAAATTTTACAATATTTTATAAATACATGCAATTATCAACAAACTAGGTGTAAATTTAAATACTTTTTAGAAATCTTATTGAATATAGTAGGTAGTATACCCTAAAAAGGGGTATGTTCTTATAGTGTGAACTCGTTTGATCCTATTTTGAGGTGGGTACCTACTTGGAAATCCCTTGATTATAGTCGTCACCTTACCAAAAAGGAATGTCTGGAATTTGGCGGTTTTTTTTTTTTCCTGTTTTATATTACATGCGAATCTGCGATGAAGAAATAGAAAATGTATAGTGCCAAGAAGAAGTACAGGTTCATAGCCACAAGCTTGACAAATCACAACTGTCCAAATTTCAATATTAAATAATTTAACTATTAAGATAAATTCGTAAAATTACCTCTTTATTTTTCGTTTTCTTTTATTTATTTTCCTAATCTATATGGTTACCAAGTTACCAAGTTACAATATCTTCATGAC
The DNA here is from genome assembly GCA_003254885.1 of Purshia tridentata. Lineage (NCBI taxonomy): Eukaryota > Viridiplantae > Streptophyta > Magnoliopsida > Rosales > Rosaceae > Purshia > Purshia tridentata. Next base: position 53,546 of record QANT01008695.1, read on the forward strand.
TTCATCATATTTGGAATTCTCCGGTTTTTTTGTTTGCTAGAAATGAGCGATGTCTAAAGTGCTGACGTGCACATAGCCATAAGCGGCTAAAACGATATTTTGGGATGGAACTGTTGACGTCATCAGTGACGACAATGATCTTCATCAACTTATAATCTTTAATATTTGGATCATCTTTAATATTGGTCAAACTTTCATTATTCGAGCATTTAATTCTTATTAACATTATTTCTCCTATCCTAACATAAAAAATAAAATAAAAAATCAACTATTTATTTGTCTCAATATTTGTTCTGAAAAATCTCAATTAATATTTTTCATCTTACCTGGCATTATATTAAAAAAAGGATAAGAAGGATAAACTATGTCATAAGTTAGGAAGCAAAAGTTGAAAAAAAGTGTTGAAACAATTAGTATTTTTAATAAATAAAAAGTCAAACTAATGATTTAAAATGCTTGTCCCATCTTTTATCAAAGATTAATGCCAAATACTTCAGGCTTTGCAGTTTGCATGGCATAGGTGATGGTATAAATGGGCTAGCACTTGGATCTACAAACTTTGATTTAAGCCAATTATACTCCTTCTCGTCCATTCAAATGTTTGAATTGGGCTTGGGCTTATTTGACCTAAATTATTAAGGCAAGCACCATTTAAAATGGTATTTTTGTATTATTTATTTCATTCTCTCTTTTATCTCCTCGTTTTTCACTTTTTGGTTTTAATCACAAAGGGTTATGAGAACCTTGATTAATTTCAACCCAATCAATACAATAGGTTAGTTACTCTCAAAGAATTCCTACAAATGCATGGTACATTTGGGATGAAGGAATTACACATATCCTGATGACTTTGTCCAATACTCTTCTTTCCTTTTTCATTCCATTGATAAAATCTCTATATAACTCGCAAATGGTATTAGATAATAACTTTTCATCCACCCTTTCTTTTTTAGGAAAATTTTCATTTTCTTAATTAAGAATCACAATTTTCATCCCATTAATATGTCACCACACCATAAGCCTTTTCATTTTGGCAACAATCTCTTCCTTAATAAAAGGATAAATTTCTATATGCTCGACATATTTGTGCTGATCGGAGTCAAATCTTGGTGTTTGGTTATTGAATTCATTGTTTGGTTGAAAATTAGAATCAATAGTCAATTATATTTCTTTGCTTGATTAACATTTAGAATGGATTCACATACTAAAGAATCTGGGATTTCGATCAGGTGCTTGAGTTTAGAGTTTGAGTATAGGGTTTTAAGTCTAGAGTATCTTTTCGGGTATGAGTTCAGAGTTTTTGTGTTTTAATTTTAACAGGTCAAGTTTAGGGATTCTTAATTCCTAAGTTTGAGTTCCCAAACTTTGTGGTCCATGCTTCCAAGTCTCATATCCAATATCCAAAGCCCCTTATTCAGGTTTCAAACCCAGCTGGCCTCAATTATGAGTTTCAAGTTTGGAGTTTAGGGTTTTGGGTATAGTGTTCGGCATTTGAGACTTGGAAGGCATGGTCCTAATTCGATGTTAAGAATATTGAGTCCAAAATCCAGGTTCTACGGTTTGGGGTCCAAGCACTAAAAGGTTCTTTGTTCAGGATTTCAAGTTTAAAGTCTTTAGGTAATTAGGTTCAAGTAAATGCATCAATGAAATGGACATTTTCCTTGCTTTTAATTTGCAGATGTCCATTGCACTATCTTGGAAAATGAGCTTTATCACACTACTTATGTGAAAAAACAATGAATGGCCATTTATATGATTGCCCATTACATAATCCATCAAACCAGACATCACCAAAACAGATAAGTAGTGTATCGATCTCAACCATTAAAAGAAGTTTTTTTAATGCATGTACTTTTCCAGGCTTATAAAACTAGTTCCAAAACCACTGGGGCTGACTTGGATCCTCATAGTTTGCAACACGTTACTAAAACATTCATTGTTGTCATCGACCTACATGGTCAACATCACATGGTGGATGGTAATAGTATGGTATGAATCATAAAATTAGCTAAGGTGGACTCTCTACCCCGCCAAACACTCAAAGGGTATTCAAGTATGGTGATAAAAAGTGAGTACCAACCATTTCATTTATGATTACCTTGAGCAATTCATTTAATTTGCCTTAGAAGTTATAGGGCTGCTTTCAACCATTTCATTCAAACCTAAAATGTTGATGATCCCAAAATAAAGTTCCGTGACCCCAATTAATCTGCATAAAATATGAAGAGAAAGATGGCTTTAGGTGCCTAGAGCTTGGTATTAACATATTTAATAGGGCACTTTATTTAGTACTCGATCATTATGGTTTCCAATGTTGACTGCTTAACTTGAGGGCCAAGGCGGGCCATGAAGACAAACACTAACCCATCCCTTTCGGCCGACGAAGTGGTGAAAGTTGGCATACCATGCATGTGAAAAAGATGGTTCCATTTCGCAAATTACAATACTTTTATACGGATGTATGTATCTTCAAGAACTATTGGACAAGTCCAACGCTCCAACGAAATCAATATCTACTTGAGCGAATCTTGATATTCCTCGAGGTGGATTGAGCTGGTTTTTGTGTTTTTGGATTTTAACAAGATTGATTACTATTGGGTGCATGTTGTATTTTTAAAAGTTAGAGGTTAACTCTTGAGTTTTGGATAACTTGACATTCAGGAGCTAAACCATAATTTCAAATTTTGAACATATGAATTGACAAAAATTACAAGTAGATTGAGGAAATCAACCCTCACAATGTTCACTCATAAACCAAACTCTTTTCTTGTGTCCATATATTATGAGGTAACAAGAAAATTCATATGACTCAACTCACTCTATGTGATATAAGATATATATTCTTTTTTAATATGAGGGAAGGGGAATTCAAATTCAGGTGCTCTTTCAACATTGGAAAGAAATAATGTGTCAAACATGTCGGATTGACACAAACACTACACGATTAAAAAGGACACAACACGGTATAAGCATGAAACAAGTCGGATTGGCATAAGTATGACACAAGCAAATGGGTTAGGCCAAGTAAAAGTTTTTAGCCTACCGTGCATATGACACAAACATGACACGAGCACAAGCGGGCTGCGGGCCATGCCGAGCATAAGTCTTAGTTATATGAAATAACATAAGCACAACACGATTATGAAATTAGCCAATATGAGCATGATACAAAGCATGAATGGACCCAATTTAAACATGCCGGATTGACACAACACAACCCGTTTGACACCTTTAAATAAAAAATATAAAAACTATTAGACCAATAGTTAGTTTGTTGTTTGTTACAAACCAATAGGCAAAGTAGCTGGTTGGTTAGGTAGAAGATATTAAGTGAAGATAATATCAATGCACTGTGAAGTGAGAAAGACATAAATGCCCAAGAGTATCAGATAGTAACCATTTGCCTATTAGGTTCCTCCAACCGATTTGAAATTTCACTTTCACTACAGAGATAAGATCATTATTGGACTCACTATAGTCTATAGGGCATCGAATTCGAAAGAAACCAAACATGGTCAGAGAAATGTGTTTCCTGGCGATGCAGTACAGCTGCAAGCCTGCAAAAATCCTACATACTGACAATGCATTCAATTATTTTCCAAAAAATATCAAGACAATACATTTAATACAAATTATATATATAGAATATATTGATGGAAGATTTTGTGGCTATCTCAATGCACAAGAGGCTAATCTAGCTCACAAGTGATAAACTAAAGATGTCATGTTCTTTGTAAAGGTCATTTTTTGAAAATGACTGTAAACTTTGAGTGTTTTTTAGACTCAAAATAATTAAGGTACTATAAATATTAATTAAACATACACAAAACATAAAAATACGTTCATAATATTTTTGTGTGTTATAGTCATATTCATACATTTATAATTTTAAAATTTGTAATATGAGTGCGGTCTTAGAGCTCTCAAATTTGAATTTCAAATACATGTGATAGTGTTTTATATTTTTATATACAGACATATACACTGCTATATCATTTAGGATCTAAATTTATAATATAAATTTAAAATCCATAGCATTATTCTTGTAATATATAGCTTAAATATAAAAAACTGTTTGTAATGTATAGCTAAATTCAAAAAAGTAAAAATGAATGCATCAGAAAATTAAAATCCGACTTTTGTGTCCACACATTGCCTAATGTTAAATCCATCTTTGATCAAACTAGCAAATCTGTAACCTATTTTTTTGGAAGCCAAACAAATTCTCATGTAAACTTGAACAACGTTAATGAAAATAATCATGGTACAGTAATTAGGTGGTAATTAGCAGGTAAAATTATGAGATGAGGTTTGATATGTGATGCTCCATTTTGTCTCATATAGATTAATAGATGCTAGATAAACATTATCCAATCAGTCAATCGGACAAAAAAGAAGATAGATGATAAGTAAAATCGATTTGGTTTATTCATTGTTAAGATTATTCTATTGAAACTTGAAAGAGTACAACAAGTAAATAATATTGAATTAATAGTAATAGCTTTAATTAACATATTAATTGTGCATTGGATTCGTAGGCATTTTCAGTTTATATTGTCCTTTTTAGTTTATAAACAAATATTTTTATTATTTAAAATATAGAAATTTAGGATTAAGTACCTAGTTTCAATACTTTTTTAGAAAATCGGTTTTGCTTATACTTTTTAGGTTTGACTACTAACTATTGAACTTAATTTTTAGAATAGGTCACAAATTTAAAGCCTATTTGTTTTAAGCTTTATTTGTTTGACAAATTTGCCCTTTTATTGTCCTTTGGCCCACATATGATGGGTCTTAGATAAAATTTATAAAGTTTTGACAAAATTATCCTTGATACTTTTATATTGTCTTGGAAATTAGTTAATATAGTCTCAACTTCAATTTTAATTATGACTGTACAACACTCAACTTCAAATTTAGTTGTGACTGAATGACAGTCACAGCTAAATTATGATACAGTCACAGTTAGGTTGTGACTGAATTGAATTTTTTTTTAAGAGAAATTGTATTACAATATAGTATAAATAGAGGTCAAAACAATACTTTTACTCAAAATAATACTTAGTATAGTGGTGATAGTTGTATTTTTCAACTTACCAAGACAACTACAACTAAATTGTAAGACAGTCACAGTTAATATGTGATTGGATTGATTTTTTTTAGTTTTAATACAATATAATATAAATTAATGTAATAGTATGGATGTAATATATATATATATTTTATTGTAGTGGCATGTGATGTAATATTTGTGAATTATAGTGCCCTTTACTATATTATTATGTTTGACTTTTCAACTAGTACCTAATTTAAAATGCAATTAAATTTTGGTACCTAAACTAAAAAATTATTGAAATTTGGTATTTAAAGTCAATTAACCTTTTAAAATATGCATAAAATAATTAGTGAATCTCATGCATTGATAGTTTGGGAAGTCAAACATGGCCACCAAACCTCAACAACTATCTGCATCGTATAATACAAGAGTAATGTTATACTATAATTAATTAATTTTTAACAGTTACATCGATATTCATATGTCAAATGTTACGTATTATACACATAAATGATTAGTATAATAAAACGTGTAAGATCTCTCCAATGTCAAATGTTACGTATTATACACATAAATGATTAGTATAATAAAACGTGTAAGATCTCTCCAATAAAATTGGCAAAAGTACGTTAGATCTCATTTTAATAATTTAAGAATTTATGATGCTTTCAGCTGAATAATTAAACTGTTTAACTAGCACGCAAAATAAAAAATAAAAATCATAATTGTAGATACGATTCTCTCAGTATTTTTTTAAG